>VXBS01001088.1:610404-636231 GCA_013400255.1 Sitta europaea | reverse complement strand
AAAAAAAAAAAAAAAAAGAATGTAACTTCCAGTTCCAAATGTGGAGGGTGATAATGAAGTTCACATAACATATGGGAAACAGCACTGCTCTGTTGAGCCCCTTGGCCTGAAATGTAGACTCCATGGAGCTTGCTATGCAAACAATGCTCAGTTGATCCATCAAAACAAAATCGTGGCCATATATAACACAAAGGATTAAATGCTTCTTCTCCAGGCTCACATAACATATGGCTTTGTGCTAGAACGTACACAGCCCCAGAGGACAAGATGTGAATATAAAAGATTATTGACTCACCATGGCCCAGTTGTGTTCTCTGGCAACATCTGCTCAAGAACACAGACACACACACAAATAGCAGGGCTCTGATGGGATTCTTTCCCCCCTCATCTTAGGGCATTACTGCCAGCTGTGTTTAAGATCTTTATTAGCAAAATTACACATATTGGCAGCTTTGAACTCTGAATTGCACTGGTGATCTAAGAAGCCTTATAGAAGGATGAAATAATGCCATATTGCAGCAGTGATGAAAAGGAATTGTTTTCCATCCTGTTTCACAGGATGCTTTTCTTCTGATATTTAATTCCTTTATAATATAATAAATAAAGGTTGGGGCAGGATTAGCTTGCCTTGGTTTGTACAAATCCTCAGAAGTACTGTTGCTGTTAGACACAGACTTTTCAAACCTGCATCCTCTTACCATTTTGGCTTCTTCTCAAGGACTTTTTTATTTCACTTTTCTTGGACTCTCCTGTCTTCTTGCTACCTTTGTTTTATATCATGCACATCTTTTTCATAATTCCTGTTAGACAGTTGCTTGGCAACTAGGAAACCTCTTATTTGCTGAGCTACAGAAGGCTGCTGCTGACCCCCACAGTTCTGTGCTTCCTCTTCCTTTGTTGCATTTAAAAATCTGTGTTGCAGATATGCAGATCTGACAAGAAGAGTCCTGTATGGAGCAGCATCTTTTAAGTTAACAAAATAATACTGATAAAAAACAGGATTTTTAATGGTCTGAGTTATGAATCAAGTTCTATTCAATGGATGCTCTTGGATGAGTTATACTGTATAGTATGTTTGAATATGTTACTGACTTATTAAGTGAGCCACCTGCAGCTATTTCAAGCAACCTAGTCCTTAGATTGGATGAAAAATTACATTTCAGTAAATTTAACCCTTTTAGCAGATAATTGTTCTGTCTTAGAGCTCTTCCTGTCTGATTTACATATAGATTTTAGCAGGAATAAATAAGTTCTAGATGAAGACCTGCTTCCATGTTAGTCTGTTGTTAACTGTACAGCAAGAAACATCAGTGTTAAAAACCCCAGAGTTTACAAAAACATTATTTTCATGCTCAGCAGTTTCTGATTAACACCTTCAAACCTTGTTCTTATGCTCTGAGTATGCTCCTGTTAATCTGTCTAATCTGATGCTTTCAGTTGCCTGAATGCTCTGGAGAATTAATTAAATCCTTTGCTTTGCCTGGCTGTAGAATCCCTCCACAGAGGTGGAAGTGGAGGTGCAGAGCTGTTTCCTTTGCACAATAAACCTGCAGCAGAGGCTGGGGGAGAATCTTGGGTTCATTATTCCCCCTCACTGCAGAGCTGGCTCAGCTGCAGGGCTGTGAGTTGGCTGTGTCACTGGGAAAACAACCCAGTTTGTCCAGGAATTGAAAATCCCATGCTCCACAGCTGTTGATATTTTGCTTCCTGAGCCAGATTTAGGCAAAATATCAGTAGTTCACAAAGAAAATCTTTTATCTTTCCTGCCTCTGTTCAGCTAAAGCTGTAAACAGGACACGTTGTGTAATTTTTCTAGGCTGAGTTTGGCTGAGCACGCTGCAGCTGTTAATCAAACTGAGTAAATCTAAACATTTGATGGTCTCAAAAAGCAGGGAAAGGTATGCTTTGTTCTCAGCTGAAATCAGTCATGCTGACCCACCAGAGCACTGCAATCTGTCTTCTGGGCTATCAGCTGAATTAAAGCTCTCAGATAGAAATCCAGCCCAGAGTTTTGGCTCTGGCAGTAAAAGCAAGGCTGCAGGTGAGGCAGCAGATCAATCTCCCCAGAACTTTCCAGCTCACCAGTTAAAATCTCATTTCAGGGTAAAATGTTCTACTGCTAGGACAGAAAGCTGAGTATGAAGTGCAGACATCTGACTGGCAGGCTGCAGGGATGTGCTGGCCAGCTCAGAGATTTATCCTAGCCTGCACCACGATTAGCTCACTGGCAACCTGGGGGAACAAAGCAGCTTGTGCTGCAGAGCAGAGGAGCTCTGCAGGTCCTGAGGAGAGGGCTGGGGTTGCCAAAACACTCAGGAGCACCATAAGCAGCCAAATGGGGACTGACATTAAGTTCTTTATCTGAGAGGTTTTATCTCTGCCAGCTCCTGAAGCAAAGACACTGTGGCTTTGCTCATGCAGAGCATGTGCAGCCAAAGCTGCAGTGAGTGACTGTGCCCTGCCAGGACCTTCCCAGGGCCATGCTGCTGGCACAGGGCAAGGGCAGGGCCACTGACATGCAGAGGTGCCAGAGGTGATGGAGGGGCTGCAGGGACCAGCCCACTGGCCTCCAGGGGCTGCTTTCTTGGAAGAAAAGCCAGTTCTGCTGGGACATGCAAGAACAGGAGTGGGGATTGAGAGCAGAAATCCAAGGGGGACCCTAAGAGAGGCAAAAGTGCCGAGGGAGACAGAGAAATATTGATCTTTTCTAAAGCATGGGACAGGCAGCTGTGGGTGGAGGAGGGTTTGAGACTTCCAAAAGAGCTCAGTGAGGTCTGTGAAGGCTTTGGCTTTGGGCTGCTTTTGGCCACTGTATGAAATTAAGCAGACCTGGCTTAATTAAATTAAATTATTAAATTATTATTATTTACTTATTAAACTAAGTAGATCCTGGCTACTTAATTCAGAGGCTGAATTTTGCAGGTCCAGGTTTCCTGTAGGGATATGCATTTGTGTTAAGGACAAGTTGTTCTGGGGCTAAAAGAAGATGGCATCATTTTCCTTCACAGCTGAGTGGGACCATCCCAGGCTCCAAAGGAGGCTCCCAAGGGAAGGGGCAGCAGGGATCCAGTCAGTACCAGCTGGGTCCTTTGCTGTGGTAATCACCACCCTCCCCATTCTGCTTTGCAAATGAATCCTTTCTGAATTACAGCTCTTTACAGTGTGAATCATTTCCCCCCATCTTTTATCACTTTTTCATCATGATTATAATTTTGTCTCTGCTGGTTTCCTCCCTGCATTTTTTTAAGTGCTTCCAGACAAGCTGCTTGCCCAGCACCCTGGGCTCACATGTTGCTGGATTCCCTTGGAGCTGTTTCCTTACATTTGGGGCTGGTTAGTGGATTTCTCTCTGAGACATCTGAGAGGATTCTCCCCTCTTTGGAAATTTTTCTTTCCATTCTGAAACATCTTTGCTGTTTCTCCCTATGTTGGCAGTCAGTTGAAAATGCATGTTTGCTTTCAGGAGGAGGTTGGGTTTTATTGTTTTCCTTCAGTGACTGAAGGCATATGCAGCTCTCACAAGATGAGTCCTGTGTGGAGCAGCATCTTTTAAGTCAACAAAATAATACTGATAAAAATTACAATTTTTAGTAATCTGAGTTATGAATCAAGTTCTATTTAATGGACTCTTGGATGAGTCATGCTGTATAAACCAACATCTTAGGCTTAAAATTAGGCTTAAAAGCCAGACTGATATTGCTTAAAATCTATGTTGCATTTACAAAGAATAAAGGAAAACATAAATAAAATAAGTAGCCTGGGGTTCTGATCCTCAGAGCCATTCTTTCCTATCAATATTAGAATTTCAGAGCTTGTAAGAAATTCTCCTTTCTACAAAGCCCTCACCAAATCAGGTCAGCCAGGGAAATACAAGAGCTGCAGTGGGTGAGCAGCTCCTGTTAAACACAAATCTCATCTGATTAAACCAAAATCTCATCTGGGCCATGACAAAGACTTGTACCAACAGTGATGTACAAAATGCTTCAGTGCTAACAGAGCAAGAAGTAAAAATACAACTTTTCCATGCCCAAGCCTTTCCCTTTGAGCAGGTAAATGTGCCCCTACCATCCTGAAAACAAAGGAATATTCTCTGTGGGATTGTTCAGTGCTGTGCACAGCTGCCCCAGGGGATGGACCCAATGCTGTGAGCAGGAGGGAACTTTCAGGAATGAGGTGTAGTCCCTGAAGAGATTTGTGTTGGCTACATTACTTACTTACCCTGTCAGAAAAAAAGGATATCTCTGGTTTAAACCAGACATAAATAAAATATGATCAACAGGAATTGTAAGAGGAGAATATAGAAAGAATTCAAGATATTTTCATTGCATTCTTATCCCACCAGACACAGTTGACTTCTGTCCTGAAATCCTAAAGCTGAGAATATCTTTGTCCTTATGATACTAATTTTAAATAAATCTTTGAAAACTGAGAACATTTCAGAAAACTGAAGTGTGCTAATGTTCTGCCAATATTTAAGGAAAGTGCTACACTGTGTTCAGACAAACAAAATACTTGGTCTGAATTAGGTCTTGGGTAAAATAACAGTCAAACTGATAGAGGTATCAAATGATGGTTAAAAAACCAAAGCTATAAATTCTGATAGCATAATGCATGGAACATTATTGTTAAACAGAAGTTACATACATCTTTGATGCAGTTTCTAGTGGCCAATGCCAAAGCTTTTCATAATGGAATGTACTTTAGACTTTGTAAAGCAATTTTCTCAGTATGGCATGGTATTTGAAGTTAGCACCACAAGAAGGAACATATTTTGAATAGGTTAAGGATTGTGTGTGAGATGAATCTCATAAAACTCATTGAAAACGTAATCATCACTGGAGAATTACTATAAAAGTAATTATTTAAGAAGGCACTCTGCATGGAGCCATTGTTTGGCTGTCAGTCTTCAGTGAACCCATAACATGGAGGGGAAAATATAAAATAGATAAAATCTGCCAGTGGATCAAAACTGGTGGTCTTGTGCAGAAATGAGAACATGGCATTTGCAGAACACTCAGTAGGCTTACAGCTAAAGATTAACTTGCAACATGAAACTGGAATGCAGCTGAGGAGACCCTGAAGTGTAGCAGAGTGATTTTGCTTTGAACTTGTCAGACACTGAGGATTCAATGCTGCTGTCAACCAGAAAAAGATGGAAAAAATTAGAGAGTGCAGGTAAAAAAGAACGCCAGAAACAATTGAAGAGAAAGAGAAATTATTTATATGGCAGCATTTAGAATGCTTCAGCTGTTTAGATTGTCAAAAAGATGGGTCTTGGCTGCATTATTTGAATACCTTCATGTCTGGGGCAAAGCAAATATTACATTTTTATTTAATCCATACAAGGAAAGATAACAAGAATCTGTATGCTTTTAGCAGTGCCCAAGGAAAACCACCTGGGGAAGTGGAGAGTTCTTCACCCAGTACAGTCCCAAACAGGGGCAGAGCTGGGAATGAATAAAGTGACAGGAATAAAGTGAATAAACCTCGTGTCTGCTCCTCCACCCTTGGCTCTCCAGCTGTTGGTTTTCATTAGCAGAATGCAGTTATTATTGAGAAGACAAGGGTCTGGGGTGCTGTGCAAAAACCAACATGTAACTCCATGTCTGCAGAATAATCCAGCATCACTGGATAGAACAGACAATGGAATTGTGAGCCATCTGCATCTACTCTGATATTTTTGGCATCTTCTGCAACTCTGCATAAGCCCAGAAAAAGCTCATGATGCTCCTTCCTTGCTGCCTCTCAACATTCTCATCTCGACTGGTGTGTCTCAAAATGCTGATTTAGGTGTAGAGGTGATAATTTCTTAGAGTGACAGGGTAGTGGGAATCAATTAGAGGCTCAGAAACATAAAAAAATGTTCTTGAATTGAGTGTTAGCTAGTGTTTCAAACTCAGGAGGTGCCCTTGGGATGGGTATTGGCAGTTGGCAGTCATTTGCCTCATAACTCCCTTCAATTTATTCTTGAAAGTAAATTAAGCAGTATTTATTGAGTGTTGGGTAATTGCTGAATAAATGCTATTATTTTCTTTTAAACAGAGAGCCAGCTGCCAAAGCTGTGTCTGAGAGCCAGTTTAGCCTTTGGGAGATATTGTAGGTGTGGGGTTTTCACCTGGACAAGCAATGTTAATTGGATTTGGGGGATGGATGCTAAGAGGAATCCATTCCCATCACTGAGGTTGTGCTTGCAAGGAAAGGTGAATTCCTAAGAAAGGGATCCAGAACCCAGGGGAAGCTAGAGAAGATGTGTCTTTGGCATGGGCAGTCCTTCAAGGCCTTTGGAGGAGGTTGTGCCCAGTTTTGTCAGCTGGAGGGTGCAGCCCTGCTCTGAAGCCCTGGGTCTGGGAGAGCTCAGCCTTGGTGCAAAGCATCTTTGAATATTCAAGTGTGTGTTTTGGAGTTGCTGTGCAACATATCCCTCTGGTGTTGAAGAAATGCAAACTTAAATTCGGTGTTGCAATCCATGATGTCATGGGAACTTTATATGGTGGGATATAGAACTGCTTTGTGCTGCTCTTTTGAGCAAAGCCCATCACAGGAGGATGGTAAGTTTTTGAATAATCCTCCTCCTGGGATTTAATTGGGCTGCTCTGTTCATGGAGTCTGCTCCTTTTTCTTTTCTAGCATGGGTGAGTCACTGATGCTATCTGCTTTATTCTTTTATGTTGGGTACCTGAAGAGTAAATGTCACTTTTGCAGCTTTCCCAACAACAGAAAAGGATCAGAGTTTTTAAAGCCACTTAAAACATATTTTATTAAAGTGCTGTTGTTAAAAAAAAAATAAATCTTAGTGTTAGCTGGCACTTTTTCCCCAGTTGTAACAATTTACAGGCTCTTCATGAGTTTTGGTCTCCATGCAGAATTTCTACAGGGACACTTTTGTTCAGAACTGGAAACAAACACTGAGAACCAGACTGCATTTGCCACCTCCTGATGGCAGGGCTATTTTAAGAAGCTGTTAAATACTAGGAACCTGCTGCTGGTTTTAGTTGTTTCTGTGAAAAATGAAGCTTGTCCTTGGGGAATTTGTTCTGTTACTCAGAATTATTAGCAAAGACATGACTCACCCTTTTTCTGGCTGAGGATGGAGTCCTTCTCCAGGAGATGATCTCTGAGGTGTGTATCAATAACCTCAGACCTCAGCAGGGCTCCTCTTCTGTCCTGGGGATGGCAGAGCACAGAGAGAACCCAGTGCTCTGCCAGAGCCCCAGCACCAGGGAAAGCTGCACCTGCTGCAATCTTCCCTGCAATAAATAAATAAATGCACTCATCATGAAGCACAGATGATTCACTGCCAATAAGGTGCACAGACCATTTTAAGGCAGTGTGCTGGACCTGGAATTCACAGGGTCACTGCTGATGGAAAGGAAAGGTCAAGACTAATCCTCTACTCTGTTCTGTGTGCCAAAAATCAACAGCAAACAACGACTGCTCTAACTGCAATGTATTTTGGGTGCAATACTGAGCTCTGTTCTCCACTTCACCTGAATTTCTGCTCTCTTTTCAGTGTGGTGAGACAGTTACCCAGGAGCACTGATATTAGGTAATATCACTTTTAGACAAGATGAAAAACGAGTGAGAATTGCACTATCAAGGGGGAGCAAAGTCAACACAGCAGAGGAAGAGTTAATTCCTGCCCAGAGCAAAGGCACTGAAACTGAAGTACACAAATTCATTTCCTTTCTATAATTTCATAACAAAAAAATGAAGCCAGAGGTAATGCCATCTTGCCATAGATTCTCACTGAACTATGGCTCATTAGTTACTTTATGTGGCTTGGCAAGCTCTGTTTACATGCACAAAATTCAGCTGATTCAATGAGTGCCTTCTCTCCTCACACATCCCAGTATTCTTGCCCATCTGACCATGCCCTGTGGGTTTGCCATCTGTGTGCTGAGCACAGAGCTGGGCACATATGCTTTTTGAGGAGGGAGAAAACCCCACTGAGGTGCATTCCAGCCACACTGGCAATTGTATGGGCTATTTCAGGCCAGGCCTGAAAATATTTCACCATGATTCACCCTACCTCTTCTGTGTTTTTATGACACTGGAGGTCAGAATCAGAGAACTCAGGTCCAGGATTGTTTGAAACGCCACATTTGAAGAGTATGGTTGAAATCTCTTTTTGCCCAAGCTGTGGTTCTTTCAAACCCTCTATTTTGACCCAGAATAAAAAAGACCTTTTGCAAACTTCTTCCTACATGCATCACTGCTGAGGGACACTGCTGTCCCTGCCACCTTGTGCATGGTGCTTGTGAGCAGACTGGGATTTCCACTCTGCAGGCACCACGGGTTTGCTCTGACCCCAGGGACCCTCCCTGAGCTGATTTAAAGTTAATTCAGCACTGATAATATTTACATGTTGTCTGTTACACGTTTGTTCACTTTTTTCATACAGTCCAGTCTTTATTAATGCTGATGGCAGGAACTAGCCATGGTATTTCACAGATGGTATTTCACATTCTGGGTATCTGAGGTGCAGTTATGACAGCAATATTATCAGGCAGATAAATACAAATACCCAAACAGACGTTTCCCTAATCTTTTATGGCTTTCAGTAAACTTTGGGTTTTGTTTAAGGAGACTTACTTATCCCCAAGTGGTTTTCCACTGTGATTGCATTCAGACTTGATAATTTCCCCTTTATTATGAGGACAAACCATTGAGACAAAAGCCATCCCAGGATTTGATCTTACCCAAACCAGCAGCTGGTATTATTTCCAGTGTATAGTTCAAAGTCACAAATCACCAGTTTAAAACTATGGTTTAAAACTCCATTTCAGGCACACTAACTATTTTGTTCTCTTTACTCAAGATGTATTTCCTCAGCAGCACAGTCTTGACTTGGTCTCCCATTTCCATGGAATTCTTTGTTTAAGAAATCTCACAGTGGATTTTGTAGGCAAGGAGCCAAGTAAGTAAGTGAATGAATTGCTAGCAATTTTTTGACCACACTGAATAGTAAATGATCTCAACTTTTTAGATCTTTACCTGATTTTTATGCAAAATGGAAGGATTGTTTAGAATGTCTCATCTTCACCTGTACTCTCTTCACAGACACACACATTCATTTCCAGGATTTCAAATCAATGTTTCAGCCAGTGGAACTTCAGGGAGGCATTGCTTTTCATTTTAGGAAAAAAAACCAAAACACTGTGATGAGCCACTGGACTAATATTTAATACATGAAAATTCGAATCACAAGCCTGTGGTTTTGATGGTTTTTTTTGGTTTTTTTTTCACCTGAAACATTGAGGATTCCCATTCATGGCTTCCTCAGATTTCAAGGATGCTGAAAATGCAGCTGTTGTTAAGACTCACTAGACTCTCCTCAGCAAAAAGTCTCGTTCTTGGCACCAGAACTCCCATCTCCCTCTCACCTTGCAGGCATTTGAAACACTATAGATTTGCCTTCTCACCTTGACTAAAATAACAAATTGGAAACCAAGCTGGAACAATAAATTTTTCCCCTTTTCCCCACAGAAAGTTTCTGCATATACAGGAATAAAGCAAAGGCATGGAGGAAAAGTAAGCAATTGGGAAATTAATTAATTGACATTCTGAAATAAACAACAAAGCTTTAAAATAAACCAAACCAGCCCATTAAACAGTCATGAATAACATGACTAAACTCAACTAAACCCCCAACAATAACAGCAGCATCTTTCACAGATTCTAGGCAAGCTAAATTCAAGCCAGCAAAATACTTTCCAGTTTATAAAAGTTTTAAAAACTGCCAGGGGATATGTCCTGGCCTTCAGAGCAGTGGAGCAAGAATGAGCTCCAGCAAATCACATGGAAAAAGCAGAAGGGGAGCAGATTTTCCAGGCATTAATTCAGAGTAAAAGGGGTTCTCCCTTCCAACCTCAGAGCACTCGTGGTCGTGGGCTCCTTTCTCACCTCACTGAGCCCTGCTGGATGGATTGCAGGGGGTATTCTTTCCAAATACCCCTAAGTCCAGAGAAAAAAACAACTTCTCTCTTTTCTAGTATCAATCAATTATTAGAAAATGGATATACAGAAGGTCACAGGTTTTGCTGGAGAGTTTTTTTTTGGTTTTTTTTTTTTTTTTTTGCTGGAGGAGAAGGCAGGAATAGCTATAAGGACTTTGGCACAAGGTCCTTATGGAAAAAAATATGATAGATTTTAATAGAGTGATAGTCTTCCTACAGAATTCAAAAGTCAATTTGTATAATTGTATAGGAGGGATGTTGGATGAAATTTCTACTGCACTTTCTGGGCTTCACTCATTACATTCCAAAGGATTTTTCCATAAGTGAATAAATCTGAATATAGTGTACTGGATGCCTCTGCATTTCACCTACTGAAACACCTCTGAGTGAGTTTTACAAATACAGAGGGTCTGTAAAAGTCTGCAGGTTCTCCAAAGTGCATTCACTTTTATGTTTCCATGATGTCAACGTGTTAGTTCTTGTACAGGTTTCTCATAGTACATTTTCATGATCTTTTAATTTGAATAAGCCAAACAAAGGGACAAAGCAGATAATAATTTAAAAACCCTATGGTTTTTCTGGTTTTTGTGTTGTTAGAGTGAGGTGGTCAGTGTTTCTGGCTCTCTCATGGGGACAACACAACAACATGATCAGTTTGGTAGATTGCCACGAGATTACTTATTTTATTAAGAAAATGTATTGTGTGTCTCTGTCTCTGAGGACTCTCATTAATACTCACCAAATTTCTGGATCAATGCAAGGAGTGATTTAGGCACAAAAATAAAAGTCATGCAAACAGGAAGAGAAGACAACAGCACAGTCCTGCTGAGCCAGTGAGGGTGACAGGAAAGGCAGCAGCATAAATAAATATATAAAATATACATATATAAATATATATCTATATTCAGATTAGAATTATTTGTGCTGAGGAAATTCCTCTGAGCGACTCCCTGGCATTCCAGGAGGCTTTCAAGAGAGATCAGTGTTCCAAGAGGTTCCAAGTCTGTAAAGGCCAGTGTGGAAAGCAATGAGAGAGAAGGCACAGAAGGCAGCTTCTGTTGTGTAGGCTTGGGGGCAGATTTTTTCTTTCAGGCCATGCAGGGAGCAATCACTGTCTGTGATGGGGAAACAGGCTGCAGGCACTGCAGGAATTCTGAGATGTCAGAGCCCAGCCTCCAGGAGCTCTCCTGTGCCCTTGGGGTGAGATTCTGCCTGGCAGGACAGGGAACAGAGGCTCTGGCAGCCCACACTGATGCTAAAAGGGAGAAATTCATTTCCTTTGCTTCTCCTGATATCTGTAATATTTTGCATCTTCCTAGAGAGCTCTTGCTCCTCGAGACGAGGTGTGGCCAGAAAAGGAGATGTTTCTTGTTGATGTCCAAGGGTTTTATTTTCGTTTTTCACTCATGAGGAACTGCAGGTGCAGATCTGGAATCGTCCCTCACAAGCACAGTCTTTTAGGGAGGGGGATTAGGCTTCCAGCAGGAGGAGGAGAGAGGCACCAGGGTGGAGAGAGCACCTCCAGGGCTCCCCTCTCTCCCAGACACACTCTGTGCCTGGCTGGGGTGGGGAGGCTCCCAGGGTCATGGGCTATCTCTCACCTTGAAGCTCAGCAGAGATTCCAGCAAGGTGATGCAGTGAGACAAACAATAAAATGACTCATAATAAAGAGCTATCACTTCACAAAATGAGTTTACCATTTCCCTCCCCTTCCTTGCCTTCTCAGTGTAATAAATGCACTCACTGTCGCTGCCTTGTGGGGTTTTTCACTGGGTTCTGGCAGCAAAGCACCCTGAGTCATAAGCAGAAACAGAATAATATTAATAGTAAATGTCTGCAATTAAACTATGAATGTTACCCATCTCTAAGAGAGAGACTCTCAGGATGTGCAGGAGTTGGAATTAATCCAGAATTGGTTCAGATACTCTGGATTTAGCATGACTCCTATCTTCTTCCAGGAGCATAAAAAACTATAGTGTTACCATTGAAAGACTTGATCTATGGCTGGTTTTAAATACTTTCACAATCTGGAAAGAAGGAAAAGAAAACAACCCTGAATCCCACAGCAAATGTGCTTTGGCTTAAATCTTCTTTTTCACCTAAGTTATGAACCATTGCAGGGTACATTTCATTAGCAACAATACCCCACGTTCTGTAATGCACCAGGAAGGTGCTCCCTAACATTGCAGAAGTTTTATTTAAAACTTTTATGTGCCCATAGAATAAGCATTATTTAAATAAATATTTCAATATATATTTTTAAAAATCCAGTGAATTACATTTATGAAAACATTTTCCATAAGGTCAAAATCCTGCTAGAGCCAGTGGCATGGCAAGACAAGACATGCTTTGCCAGAAATTCCCATCTCAGGTGTTGTCATGTGTTGAATTTTCCTTCAATATAGAGACAACCTAAGATGGTGCCTTGGCACTCCTGTGCTGGAGCTGTCTGTGGGATGCTCCCAAAAAACAAGAACCTTTTTTGGGAGCAGATGGAGATCAGGGAAACTCGAGTGTTGGTGAGCTGCACCCTGGCTGTGATGGATGAGGGAGAGTGGAAGAGAAGCATCAGACATTTTTGCCATTGCAGGAAACCTTCCTCATGTGTCAGCAGCTGCCAGGGGAGGCAAAGAGAGACGAGATGAAGGAGCCAGGGCAGCAGCACACCTCTGCACACCACTCCTGCACAGCTGGCCCTCCCTCCACACGGGCCAACTCTCCCCCATCCTCGCTGCTCATGGTGCCCAGGGAACTGAGATTTGTTCCTTCCAGGCTGTTCTTTCCCTCTTGCCTTGCCCTCCTTGCCCCTTCGAGGCTCTCAGGGGTCCGGGAAGCACTCGGTGCCTGCAGAGCCAGCTGCACGCTCCCCCTCTGCAGCTCTTGGCCAGAGCAGAATGACTTCTGACTGGGGACTGCTGATGTGTTACACAGAGCAAAAGCACAGTCCCAAATGTGGGATCCTCCTACCTCAGTCAGAAGCTTTGGCTGCTCAGCTGCTTTAATTTTGTAGCTGAGAATATTATTAGTGGTAATAAATTTGTCCGCCCTTTCGGAAATCCAGCCAGTGGACCTTTCCTCTGTAATGGGATGGAAAAGGATGGGGAAGGGCTAAAGTCCTGAAAAAAATACTGCACCAGAGAGCTGCAGAAAGTACAAGGCACCAGTCATGTGAGAAGAATGTTTGCTGTCCTCCCCAGGGGGTGATGTAAGAAACACCAGCTGAGAGGATTCGAGCAGAGGCACACACACAGTGCTGCACTGCTGATCTCAGGAGCAGTTAATGCCAGGCAGGGAGGCAGGGGCTCCTTTGTGCCCAACAACTCTGCACAAGTGAGTCAAACTCATCCTGAGCAGGGAAACACAGAGCACATGCCTGGGTCTGAAGCTCAGAAGAGGGAGTTGTAGGGGAAAATAGCCAAAAGCCTGCATAATTCTCCAGGCTGGCTCATGGTGTTCCCTTCACAGGTGACATCTGCAGAGCACTCACTGAGGTGTTTTTGGGGGTGTAACAGTACAGGACTTGAGGGACCTGGAGCTGTGGATTCATTAGGGTTTGTATTTTGCTAGACAAAGATGAGTATGAATGCAAAATATTCTGGCTTTGAATTTCTCCCCCATGCTCTGGTCCCTCTGACACATTCACATTTGTGACAATACATGTGATGAAAAGTGAAGAAGATCCTCCAGAGTGATAGTTTTATTACAAATACATAAATTTATAAATATTTAAATACACAATTAGTCTAGAAATTCAATTCACTTAATTGAATGACATCCCAAAGCCATGGGACCCTCCATATATCTTCAGTCCATGGCCAGCACCAAATTCTCCAGAGAGGCAATAAATAGCTTTGGGGAAGACAGGTGTCTTAGCCAGCAGTTAAAAGCTGGCAAGACCTAAAACACATTTTAACTCTTCCCTTTTATCTGTCCTAGTAATTTTAATTAATTCTCCAAACCAATCTGAATGTTTGATTGTAGATCAGGCAAAATACAAACTGTGGTACATTTTTCTGTCACCAGAAAACACACAGTGGTTCTTGGACAGAAACAGCTTTCCTGCTCCAAGGATGTTAGGGTGAATTCCCTGAGAGTAGGAACCCAGTGTGAGGCTTCAGTAGGTTGAAAATGTTGCTTTCATACAAATTTCTTGCCTTGAGGATGCATTCTCACCATGGGGTTAAACATGAACACACTGTCATGCTGACCAAACTCTGAGGTATGTGTGCTAAAAGCAGCTCTGATTAATTGTTCTTCTCTGAAGGACAAAGTGCTCCCTTCCACACCTAGCAATGCAAATGATGGCTCTTCCTTGTGTGAGGAGACAAGACAGCTACTGTCATAGCTAATGCTGGAATAATAATTACTTGTTGCAGTAGGAATGTCAAAGATCTTGCCTGGTTATGTGCATTTGGCAAAGAACACCTTTGTTTATGCCAGGCTCAGAGAAATGACTGAACTCATGCCTTTTGATTGAACATTTTGCACACCAGAGTTTTCCTAGGACAGCATGAATTATCCAGAAAATAGTAATGTGATGCTAAGATACAAATCATCATGCAATAAAACTAATATCTGTCTCGAGTTTTCTCTTCAATGTAGTTGATTAAATTCTAGCACTGATACTGTTTTCATCAGCTAATGTTGTCTTTTCAGACTTTGGGACATTTGACTCCTCATGTAACAGGTGACCTTAGCAAAAAGCTTTTTACTGATATGAGATTAGCTTGACAAAATCACACTTTTTAACCAGATTCTTTGTTTTATTCAAAACTGCTATTTTTATTCTTAGTGCTAAACTGGTTCTGGGAATCTTTTAATCCAACTAAGTTACTCAACTCAGAGAATTAACCTGAGTTACTCTTCAGCTGTAGGTTTTGACAGTTGATGGTTTCTAACTTTGTTTGTGGTGAGTAAAGGTTTAATGCCATCCTTTTGCAATTCTGGGGGTCTCTGAACCTGAACTTTGATGCTCTGGAAAGACAAATCAGTGGCCAGGCCATGTTTCTTCCTAATAAACAGAAAAAGCCCTCAAGAAGGACAAACCTGGATATGTGGAGACCAGGTGACCTAGTCCAGTGAAGTTTTGGTACCGTGGACATGAAATTCCCAAAACTGACCCTGACTGGTTACACACTTTGTCACTCACTCTGTAGTAGCTTCCTCCTCCTGAGACAGTCAGGAAATCTCATTGCAAGACTGAAAACAGCCCAGAAGAGCTTTGGGGTAGGAGGAATGGGGGTAAGGTAAGACTTAAAGAATGTGCAAAGAAAGTATCCTTTCCCCTGATGTCATTTTGTCCTAAGTAGAAACAGATGTCTGGGTAAAGACCATCTATTTTAAACCTTGCAAACAGGGATTTTACTTTGAACTTTTCAGGAAGAAGCAGAGAGCCACTGATAGTTTTTACACCAAGAAAAAATTGGTGTTTAGTTTCAGATCCCCAAAGCCATAACACTTCAATAGCTGTGGACCTGTGTTATTGCAGAACCTTAGAGCAGGGTAAGGAGGCCTGTCCCTCTGGCACAGAGAGAGCTCAAATATCCCTCTCCAGCTTCCTTCCTGCATGGTTTCTACAAACCAAGGAGGAGCTGACCCTCCACACAGTCCACCCTGAGCTGCCCACTGCCTCTCCCTGCATCCTCCATCTCCCCCCATGGTAATGCTTTTTTCCCCAGTGCCTTGGCTCTGATCACTGTGAGCTGGGGACCTGATTTATTGGATTGTAACAGGAATTTCAGGCATCCCATCATTGCTCCCTATCACTCTCTCCTCTCTGTCTCTTGGTGCTGCTCTGAGCTGTGCTGGCAGCTCCAAGCCAGCCCCCTGTGCACTAAAGCACAGCTCCCACAGCTGCTCCAGAGCTCTTCTGTCACTGTCCTGACTGTCCCTTCCACACTGACACCCCCACAGAGAGCTCCCTGGGAGCATGGCAGGGAAGCTCAAACACTGGGCATGGCCAGAGCTCCTGAGCCTGGTTTAGGCAGCAGGGGCAGCTCTGGCCCCGTGGCTCTCCCAGGGACAGCACAGCCCACACCAGCTGCCTCTTGCTCACTGCAGACTGATGGTTTCATCTCTTCTGTCCCAGTTTTATTCATTTCCTCAACTCTTTGTAGCCAGATCTCTGGAAGGTTTTTTATCTCTATGTTAAGATTCTTTTCAAATGTCTCTATTCCCCCCAAACCAAAATTGTCCAATTATCCTAGGAAGAAAGCCTCTCTAAATATGCCCATCGAGATGAATCTATCACACAGAAGAATCAGTTTCAAGTAGGATGGATACACATACCCTTGGGTAGAATAAACTTCTATATTATTAGCTTGTGTCTCAAATGATGGGGTCAGAATGCATGCCTAGCCACTAAATAATTTGGTTTCCGGAAGCTTCTCTGGATTAGGACACAGTAATTCTAGTAGCTGTATATTATGTAATGTAAATACTGAAAATCCAGCCCCACAGGATGGAAAATACCCCATGGGTTTATTGTGGCTTTTCTCCCTTTCATATTTGTTTTTCCTTTTGCTCTTTAGAAGAACATGAGTTCCTTTCCTTACTGAACTGGAAGCAGACACTGATTGTGGAATTCTTTCAGGTGTTTGGAGATAGAGTTAAGGGCTGCAAGGGGCTGTTTTCTTCTTCCTCAGTGCAGCCACCACTTCACATTTCTGTCCAAGCAAAATGGAAAATGCAACACAGACTGCTCCTAAATCTGAAAAAGATTTTTTTCCTCCCAATAACTGCAGTTTTATTAAAAGATCAGTTTACATGCTGCTACAGTTATTAGTACTTTGACTCCTATCCCCATGAAAGTACAGGAAAGACCATGGCAGTGAGACCACAGGCACATCTACCTTCTGAAAATGTAGAGCTGTGCTTGGGTGTGTGGAATTAGCTTGGCAGCACATCAGAAAGCCAGAAAGTGCCACTGTGCCAGCTGGTGGTTCTCCTGGCACAGAGGTGCCCTCCAGAGAGGATGGTGTGATGGCACAGTGCAGAGCAGTGAGCAGTGTGGGAATTCTTCATCACCTTACTTACAGCTCTCTGTCTCTGCCTTTCTGCAAACCCCATCCACAGATCTCCAGTCTGGAGCCCCAAAGCAAAGATTTGAGCATCACCTGAGCAAAGCCTGGCTAAAAAGTGTAGCTGTGTCCCCTGGGCTCAGTCTGGCTCTGTGGCATCCCTCATCTGCCTCAGCCACGAGCTCCTGTCTCCTGACATCTCCTGGCTATGAAATAAAGGCAGGCACAGTCCCTACAGACAATTCCCCCACTGCATCCCTTTGACTTCTCTCAAAGGAGAATATCTGTTCATTTGAGGGCAGGTTGTGAATTAGGAGGCATAGGTAACAGTTACCAGTTTTGGAGAGCTTGGAGCTGGATCTGCAATATAAAATAGGGTTTAGATTACATATTAATAAAGTATTGTAAAGGTTGTGGATGCATGCACTTTGCATGTATATATTCAGTTTGTAAAATCATTAAATAATCAAACTGAAAAGCAGAACATGGACACACATGCATAGCCATGATTTGGCACTTGCCACAGGCTGCACCCTCAGTAAATCTCCACAAATCTCCCCCTGTCCCAGCCTGATACCAGCTTCTCCCAGCTTCTCACTGCTGCAGCTCAGGCCTGCTCATTCCCATTTTCCTGTCATAACTTCCCAGGGCAGTTACAGCAGATATAAGTGTTTCCACTGGTTTTATCTCCTATTACTCACAGTATCAAGTATTCCCACCATTTTCAATTTTACTCTCCCTCATTGAGCTCTTGTGCTAGTTCAGTTCCTTTCTTTCCTCCTCCCCCCCAGAGCACACTCCCATGCCATGCTCCCCACTCCATTCTTAGCTGTGTTTCCATGGCCTTCTCTGCCTCTGCTCCTCCTGCTCCTCAGATCCATCCTCTTTGCAGCCTCAGCTTACATCGTGGCCTAAAGAGAATCCTTAGTGAGAAATTAAAAATCATTATGTTGGATATGGATAAGGTTGTGGATACATCAGCTGGTTTGCTGTGGCAGCCAAAACATTGCTGACCCTTTGTGTCATGGCCAGAGAGGATGTGCCTGAGGCTGGCACAATCAAAAGTCTCACAGTGATGCAGATCAGGCTGCTCTGGAGTTGTTCTTTTTTGTTCTGTTGAAATTTATTACCTAAATAAATAAATTTATTACCTTAATAAATAAATAAATTTTCAAATACACATTAATTTATCAGCTTTACTTTTTATTTCCCCATGGGTCATAAATTTTCTAACATTATTTGAGGTAATGTTGTCCATACATAATGGCACACTCTGGGGGGCTGCTGCTGGGTTTCCCCTCGAGGGCTAAACCAGTCTAGCAGCATTTTGCCTGCTCTAGGGAGCATTATTTGCATTGTGTGCTCCTGTTCTTGAAGGGGCACAGTGGAAGAGTAAGCAGATAAACCTCCCTAGCTCGGGGGATTGAGCAAGAGCACTGCTGCCTGCTTGCCAAGGCACAGCCCTGCTGTCCATGACTGCAGCTCATTTCATGGGGTAATTTTTAACCCAGCAGAGCCTTCATGGAGGACAGTGCACTTTTAGGTGCCATACAGAACCAGCTGAGGACCACAGAAGAATATCAGACAGCAGATTGATAAATATTTTCTTTTTATTCCCTGAAAAAAGTCAAGATGACTTATGTGACACTCTGTAACTGCACTCTTAAGGTGGGCTGTGCTCTCTATAGAAACCTGTAGAGAACACCAGGTGTTCCCAGCTCCTGAAGAAAGGATTTTATTTCCTTCCTTCACAGTGCCAAAATTGTGCTAGGCATGTACCACACTGCCTGAAGATTAATGAGGCTCATACCAGATGTGCCTTCTTAGCACAGTAACCTCCAGTTATTTCCCAGGGGTGAAATGGATACTTTTGGAATAGAAGAGAATATAAGTCTACTGAAAGGCTAATTCAGAACTGGGAAATTCAGGTGTTCAGGGCAAAGTAAAGGTAACTCCACATGAAGAAAGTTCTGGGCCAGCTGACCATCATCCATTGGTCTGAGTTTTCATGGTTTCCTGACTAAAATTCACTCAGGACTTGAGGCAGGTGCTAGCATTGAGAGTGTCCCATGATCTGAACTGCACATAACTGGCAGATGCACAGTGGGCTTGTCATCAGAAATTAAAATGGAACTGCTTCTGACAGTGTTGGAAAACCCAATCATTAGGCTCTTGTTCTCTATATTATTGTAGCAGTGTTATACCTGCAGGGTGACACAGGGAGTGGGCTCTCTGCTCCCTTCCTCACTGCCCAGGCTGTTTCCTTCTCTGCAGGGTGTCACAGCCCAGGCTGACACCATCCTGCCCAGCAAGGAGCCTCAGGCAGGCACAGCCCAGGGCTGTCTGCAGCTCAGCAGAGCAGCCCTGGCTCCTCAGCAGATGTGCTGCTGGAGTTTTCTGCTGCACAGGAGTCCCTGTCTGCCAATGCAGTGTCAGCCTGCATTCCTTAATTGCTTTCCAGAGACTCCTTGCAAATGGTTTCAATGACTCTGGTGGGGTCTAGGGTGTGCTGGGTGTGCTTCTGAGAACAGCCAGCCCTGAACATGCTCAGCAGATACTTACAGAGAAGAAGAGGAGGAGGAAGAAGTAAACATGGTGTTCCATGGGTTAGAGGAACACCCCACCTCCTGAGGGGTGCCTGACTCATGCTTTCACAGCTGTGAATATTTTTTTTTCCTGCCTGTTTTGTATCAGTGAAAGGTCTCTTCTGTCAGTTAGGGAAAGGCTCAAGCTGAAGCTGGTCCCCACCTGATTCTCCTCACCAGCTAAGACAGCAAGATCCATCCAGAGCTGGGCTAGGATGCAGGCCAACGTGTGGCACACAGTTTGATTTCACAGGGAGCTCACATTTCAGTGTAAGACCTGTTTTAAGGTTATGTGGCAGAACACATTACACGTGGGAGTTCTCTCAATCAATATCAATATCAATATTCTGTTAATGCTGCTTAAACTGAATGAGCACTTTACAGTAAGCCCTGCTTGTGTACACTGACACAGATCTGGTGATGACTTTGTTTCTTTGTGAGCAACACAGATTTTCTCTTTATAGAGGCAATAATTTACTGCCTGTTTGGGGTTTTGTGGCTTCTTTTTTTAAAGTACTCAAGAATTCCTTTATGTCTAGTTTGCCAGTCCATGGGGACAGGCTTGGCTCCCACCCTGTAATCAGAAAGCAGGGCTGGGAGGGATGGGCTCACAGGTGGCAAGTGGCAATAGGTGCTGGAGTTTGGGGGCTGCCCAGGACACAGACCTTGCTTCAGGGCAGAGGACAAAGCAGGCAGACAGTCTCACAGCCTCAAATCCTGCATTCAGTTTGTTTTACTGAGCTCAGGAGTGATTTGTTGTTGTATATGAGATCATTATCAACAGGACGAGGAGATAACGACATGCAAACCAAAATTCCCAGCCCTGGGAATCTTACCCCTCAACTCACAAGCCAGACCTCATGGAGTCCCCAGAAAGGGAAGCAGCTACACGGGCAGAAAAGAGCCTGGGTTCTTACATACCATTTTTATTTTCAAACACAAATAGACTGCAGAGGAATGAAAGCAAAGAGCTGTGCAGTGACCATCTCCTCCACACGAGCTCCCACCCGTGCTGCATGCCCAGCCAGCCAGCTGCAGGGCTTTACAGCAGGACAGCAGAAACCACCCTTGGGACCCAGGGACCCCAGGGAGGGCTCCTCCTCCAGAGCTCTCTGGAAAGCTGAGAGCTGCTCTGTGCAGCTGAGCCAGCTCTGAAATACAGCAATTTCCCTTGGTAGCACTCACCCACTGCCCCAAAGCAGAGCCCCAGACAGAAATTGCAGCTTTCCCAAGCAGCAAATGCTCTGGAGCCGTTGTGTTGGAAAGGAATCTCTTTTTCACCCAGCCAGTGTAACCCTTTTGGAGTGTGTGTTCTCCACAAAGTACCAGCAGAGCAGAGTTTTCACCCACAGCAGTGGGGCACAGATGATCACTGCACTGATCTAAATAGAGGTGTGCTGGTGAGATGAACCCAACTCTCCTCTTATTCCTCCAAAACAAGATATCAAAGATATCCACAGTGATATTCCCCTTGATTCATGCCTCTCTCAGATAATGCATCTCAGTACAAGCAGAATTTTGTCTGATAGAGCCCAGAGCATCAGGATAAGTTTAACCAAGTTAGTGCTTGATTTTGTCTCCCTTCTAAGGAGCAGAGAGGTGCAACACCATGCCAGGAACACCCTTGTTCCCCCACCATTTAACTCTGGGCAGGCAGGGAGAGGATCTGGCAGGAGGCAGAGCACAGGTGACAGCTGCAGGACAACAGACAGCTGCTGGGAACACCTCTCTGTCACACCACCAGCAGGGTGGAGGAGAAGGGTGAGAGGAAATTCCCTGTCCTGCTTCCAGCACTCACTAATACCCATCCCTGCAGGAATGGGGCCCTCAATAAATGGGTTCCTCGGGGATGAAAGGTGCTGTACAAGCAAGATGACCAGTACACAATAGTTTGTTGCTCTCTTTTCCCCCTTCCCTTGGTCCTTTGTGGATTTGGCTAGCTGGATCTGTGCTGTGACTGTGTCAGGACTCAGAGAGCAAGCAGCAATGAATTTCTCACTGCTACTGCTCCAGTCCTAATAGCAAACAGCTGAGTGAAGAATGAAGCCCCGGCTGAAAAACAAAGAGAGCTTTCCCTGCCCTTGCTGGGCTGTTGCTGGAGCAGCAGCAGTCTCAGTGTTGTTGTCAGCCCCTGGTGTCAGGTGCCAGCTCTGGGGCTCCACGTGTGGTTGGTTGTATTTAGCCTGTCGCCACTCCATTGTTGGGGAATGGGCCCGACTAGACTGACTTTTTCAGGATAGGTACAGCCTGAATTTCAAGCCAGGATTAGTCAAATTCATTTTTAAGGTGGTTTCCCACATCCCATTTTGCCAAGCAGAAAAATCATGTGATGCAGAGAAAACAAAGCAGAGTCTGATTGAAAGTGTATTTGCATTATTTTTGACTGGTTTTTTATAGCTAGTAGTTTTCTGAAGAGGTGAAGGCAACTTTCTTTTCTTTTTTTTTTTTTTTTTAAGCAAACGTTTTAGCATGACTTACCTTACTTGAGCAGAGTGAAAGTTGGCAGATTTGCTTTTAACTCTCGGCCTCATCAGCTTCTTGGGCTGCTTCACAGTAGTTGAAGTTATGCCAGCATTTCCATTATAACATTCCCCTCTCATCTCATTTTCAGGGGTTTCATACTTGGCTGTAAAATTTTTCTCTAGGATAAAATCTTGGCACCCAAAGTCCCACTCCAGGTGTGACTTCTCAAAACCATCACGAGCCAAACCCTGAAATTAGTTTCTACTTCATCTTTAGTCACTGGCATACAGTTCACTTCAGGAGAGCTCAACAAGAGAAATTATAGGCTGCAGATTAAAGGAAGGTTGCTTTTCCTTAATGGAAAACAAAGTAGAATAAATATGCAAATACTTGTGAGATACACAGCTGTTGAACTGGGGTTGTACAATCTAGATTTTCTAAAGGGCTGTAGATTTTCTAAAGGGCTCGTGGAGATGCCATTTGCTTGCTCCCCACAGATCTCATCACCATGTTGGGTGGCTCTACACAAAGTGAATGTCCTGCTTTGTGATTTCCACAGCTCAGGGGGGAAGTTTGCCCAGGGGCTGCTGGGTTTCTGCACCCTTCATGCTGTTCCCCCAAGGGCAGTCTGGGCTACAACCTGTATTTCACAGCCCACCTTGTGGTGCATGCCTGTCTGCAGTCTGGGGCAGATGTCCCTGGTCTCCTGACTTTATCTCCTGCATTGAAACAACAAATCCCTCTCCTAGACACAGGGCACAAGCCTGGGGTGATCCTGGCTGAACTCAGCCACCCCCATGGGGCACCATGCCATTTCATTTCATTTCAGGGCAAGTCCCTAAGGGCTAAGTCCTCTAGAGGAATTAATGCTCATGCAGGGATGATTAACAGCCTGCAATGCACGACTCCAGTCCCAGCAGGAGTTGGACTTCTACTGTTGTTCAAAACAGGAAAATTGCAACTGGTTTTCTTTACATTCTCATGAAAAGAATGTGTCCTTGTATCCAACCCAGAGAGCAGCACTGTGCTTTGTAAAGCATTGGAGCCTCTGAAGGAAATCTCTTTTGACCAGCTTGCAATGCTCTGTGACCAGGTGCTCTGAGACTGGGAGCTAGAGCCAGTCTGCCTCAACCCTTGGGCAGCCTCAGCAAAAGAACAGGCAAGAAAACCTCTGCTGACACGTCCACCAGCCATCTGCAAATTTCCTGGGCCTCCATGCCTATGACATTTGATTCCAATTAGTATCAAAAAGGCCACGGGCTGCTCTGTCCTGCAAAGCTGCCTTGCAAAATCAGGCTGAGCTCTGCCTGCCAAGGCACGTGGAGCAGTGACAAGGCAGCCTGTCCTTCCAAAGGCAAAGAAAGAAAGCAAAGGAGAGTATCCAGCAGCTCTCTCAGCCTGAACATACCCCCTTCTTTAAAAACAATGGTTAAAATTTGTGTTCTTAGGCCTTGAAGAGCAGCTGTCCCAGTTGCCCATGTGCTGGTCTACACAGACCTGTGTCCATGTTTAGTGACATAAAACCATAAGGATGAATGTGCCATGAAGATATACATAAAAATAAAAATAGAGATAGTCATTCTTGTCCTTTATATTCCCTAAATCCTTATAAACCTTATCAGGCTTACAAACCTTCCCCTTGGAGATGGAGCCTTTGTGTTCCATGGTTCTTGACAGCTTTTCCTTTCATTAGTTTGGTCAGCTTTGAACTCATGTAACCTTTGCAACAGTTCCACGGAATAATTAAACATTGTGTGAAAAAAATGTCACCCTGTCTTTTGTCTTCCTGCACCATCACTTCGAGCTCCTTGTGGTGGCAGCAAGGGTGAGCAGTGGACTTGCAGGGGTGGACACAGGAACTGGGGAGCAGCAGTTTGGGAGGCACCATTGTCTGCTTCTTCTTAGCCTGGTAAACTTCCATTTATGAATTCCAGGGAGCTTCTGAAGAAACACTGCATAGGATTAACTAACTCAAGGAAATCTTGTGTTGTGGTGCTGTGCTCAAAATACTTCAAAAAATTAAAAGTCACTTCCAAAAATATTCCTGGTTTGAGAGGAGAAAAGAAAAAGGCAAAGGTATAGCTGCAAGGGAGAAATGGACAGCTAGACCCTTGCTGATTTTATTCTCCTATTCCTATATTTGATTCTCCTAGTCCTATATTTGATTCTCCTATTCCTATATTTGATTCTCCTAGTCCTATATTTGATTCTCCTATTCCTATATTTGATTCTCCTAGTCCTATATTTTATTCTACTAGTCCTATATTTGATTCTCCTAGTCCTATATTTTATTCTCCTAGTCCTATATTTTATTCTCCTATTCCTACATTTGATTCTCCTAGTCCTATATTTGATTCTCCTATTCCCATATTTGATTCTCCTCTTCCACACACATGGAACTCACATTCCATGGCTTTGGAAGGTATCACAGGGGCAAGTGTTGGTTGCCACAGCCCAAAAGAATGTTTGCCAAGCATCCTTCCCAGGGGATAATAATTCAAAGAAAATGGATTCTTTTGCTCTGCTAATCGCTGTTGTGGTTATCTTGCCCTTGTACTTTAAAGATGTGACAACTGCAATCATTCAGAGGCAATTTGGATCTGTGTTCTCTGTGTAAACGTTTTATATCACCTGCTAACACTTTTCCATAACCTCATACTTTCCATAGTTGTGTCTTTCTTGTGAGGGAAAAAAAATCTCTTTCTCCACCCACACTACTACCACATATACCAGCTGACATCAGACAGCAGCTGTTTCTAGTTTCAGTGAAAAATATAATAAAAATCAAAATGTCTAATGTGGTACACCAAAAAAAAAAGAGCATTGTTCCAAATGACCCAAATTTCCAAAATTTGTTCCAAATTTTTAAAAGGAAAACGTCCTTTCCCAATCACCTTTCTCTGAAATATTCAAATGCCATCACTTTCAATTTATGATCGTTACTACTTATGGTGCTGGTCATTTATCTGGTTGAGTTGGGGAAAAAGCAGCAACAGAGGAAATTGAAAGGATCTGTGCTTGTTCTTTTTCTGCATGTAGAAATCTTAAGGAGTGCATGAAAATACAATGCTAACATGCATACATCCCACCTGGCAGACCACAGTGTAGACACAGAGAATTAAAAAAAAATTATGAATAAGTGGATAAAAATCCAGGTTCCCAGCATTCACTTCAGAATTTCTTTTATTCTTTTTTTCTTTCCTAGCTTAACTTCTAAGTTTGCTTTTTTTTTTTCCTCCAGCAACAGGGCAGGACTGTTGGCATAATTCATTTTTTCGTTGTTCTTGAATGGGAATGGATATTTGTGGAGGTCATTGTATCCCAGTTCCTTCAGTTTATCCAATTTCCCTCTTACAAGGAGCCAGAATCTCCTTGTGAGAGTCTTTAGAGTCTTCCTCTGGAGGACTCTGATTCCAACAATATCCTACAAATTGGCTGGGGGATGCCATCCCTGCCATGACATTTATGATTTTTGTACTCATGAAAGGTGTCAGGGTATCAAACACACCTGGACTGCACGAGCTTCTTTTGTTCCTTTAAACCCCAAATTGAATGCATGTAAAATTAAAGGCAAAATAGCTACGGTTGCTCAAATTTTAAATTCTAGAAAAGCACTTGGAGAAGAAAGATCTGTGCTGCTGGGGCTGGATTTGCAGCCACACCTTCAGTTTTAGCTCTATCTAATGTAAACTGAGAATCAAAGCACTCATGTGTGAGCCAGAGGAGGGTGGAGTATGCTCTGGGCTAATCCTCAATGTACACACAGATCAAAATTGAGTTTGTGCTCTTTTTTTTTTTTTTTTT
>VXBS01001088.1:585465-610392 GCA_013400255.1 Sitta europaea | reverse complement strand
TTTTTTTTTTTTTTTGGTACTTTGTTCTGTACAAAGAAACCCTGAAAGCTTTTGTTTAAAAATTAATTTGAAAAATTTTTAGTTACATTTTTTGGTGTTTGTGTGGAGGAATGGAACAGACTGAGTCTCATCAGTTGGTTCCTCCAGAGTAATCACAATAGCACATATCTCAATGTAAGAATAATATAGTTTCTAGAGAGAATATTTTACAATTTTTTTACCAACTAAATGAACACTTACACTCTTCTACCTGTGTTTTATCCCATGAATGAAGAATCTTTTGCTCTGGGGAAATAACTAGGATTTTCCTGTACACTCCAGACATAAGAAACCTGCATCTGCCTTTTCCTAATGAATAGATGAAACATTACAGGAAATTCATGGAATTCAAAACGACCACAGCCAGAAAGCAATAAACACAGTGCATATTTGAACACGTAGAGCATCCATTAAATGATGATAACAATGGCACATCACCCAGCCTGGCTGTGAGCTCAGGAGCAGGCTTCCTGCCACCTGCAGACACCTTCTGCACCACTCTTGCCAGGTTAAGGGCACTCCTGTCTAAAACTGGCAGTTTCATCCCATCAGGCACACCTCTAAATCCCTGCTGTAAAAATAAGTGGAGACTTTTCCCCCTCCCTCAGGCACAGTTTCACTAGCACTGTTTGAGGGAAAGAATGGTTCTTAAGTTCAACCAGCCCTGAAATCTGAAGAAGGCAATATTCAAGGCTGTCCCAAAGGGTTTGATGAATAATTTTCTTCTTTATTTATTTTTTTTAATGTAAGCATCTCTGTAAGCCATTGTTGCCAGTGGTTATGAACATTTTCATACTTTAACTCTGAGTTTCAAGAGAAAAAAAAAAAGGTTTATTCTATGCAGCTAAACAGAAAGGGAAGGGGAATATGGGTACTACAGCTCTGAAATCCCCTGGCTGATATTTCTATTACCTGTGAAATTGCCTTTTATTGCAATGTCTAGCCTGGAAAAATTCTGGAACATCTTATGTTATTCTTTTTATAGTTCTTTGAACAGAAGCAACTGGATCAAGCACCACAATTGAAGACAGCTTCAAAACACTCTCTCTTCCTCACTCATGCTTTTGAAAATTGGCTACCATTGGCAAGAGAATGTCAATTATTTCCTCTCTGGGATGAGGCTTAGGTAGGAGACTGTATATATATATATACATATATATGTTAACAAAAAAGAATTCCAAAAATTCAACCCCAAGCCAGCATCTTGCTGGGGGCATGTCTGTGGCTGTAACTCCATCAGTGCTCAGAGCTGCTCCTGACTCTGGAGCCTCATGGACAGCACAGCTCTCAGTGCCAGTGGGCAGAAAAATGTTCCTTGTGTACTGTGGGTGAGTGGGGAATCACCACATTTTGTTACAGAATCACAGAATGCTGAGGGGTTGGAATGGACCATAAAGATCATTTAGTCCCTGTTGTCCCTGAAAATCACCCTTCTGATTTGTTTGGGTATGATGGAGTCAGTTCTCATGGATTGTGAGATAAACAAGGATCATGTTTGCATTCCTCTGTAAAAGATCTCACCTGATGGACTGCTCAGTGCCCAGTGGGATGGAGAGGTGGGAACTGCTCTGTGCAATCTCTGGGCACTGCCCAGAGACTGAGAGATCCGAGGGCAGCAATGAACTGGAGAGTTCTTTTCTTCTTCTCTCCTGAACCCCTCTGTGTGTGCTGTGTGTGCTGTGTCCCTCTGTGTCACAGTGACCAGTCCCAACCCCCTGCCATGGACAGGGCCACCTCCCTTGGACCAGCTCTGACCCAGCCTGGCCTCGAGCACTGCTGGGGTTGGGGCATCCTCCTCCTCCTCCTCCCTGGCCATCCTGCTCCCTGCCCAAATTTCCCTCACTCAGCTTGTTCCCCTTGCTCCTTGTCCCATCCCTGCAGTTCCTGATGAAGGGTCCCTCTCCAGCTTCCCTCTGCCCCCAGCAGACCCTGGGGGGCTGCAGAGGGGGCTGCACTCAGCTTTCTCTGCAGACCCAACAGCTCAGTCTCTCTAGGGGAGCTGCTCCAACCTCTCATCAGTATTGTGGACTCCTGTGGAGTTGTTTTTCTTGTGCTGGGGCCCCCAGAGCTATCCTGCAGTGAGCATCACAGTGCTGGAATTTTAAATGACCCAAAGTTACACCAATTCCACTTTTTTTTTCCCAAAGGCACGTGTCCCTGGCTACTCCCACTTGCCTTTAACCTTTCCTACTTCCACACACTTCCTTAATATGCTCACACTGAGTGGGATGAGGGAGCTGAGAGGGTTTGTAACAACCAAGAACTATTGAGACTCTGCTGTGTGAGACCTGAGGCTGTGACAAATTTCACAGTGCTGGCTGGGTTCCCATTTCTCTCAGCAGTTTACCAGTACAGAATAACAAACTCCACTCTGATTTTAGGCCATATGTGTGGCTGTAGCAGTGGTGGCAGCGTTTGGAACTGGGTGAACTGCAATGCTGACTTATTAACTCCTCCCTCCACTCCTCTCCCAGTCCATCCTCCCAGGGAATATTTCAGGGTGTGATGTGGAAAACAAGCTTATATGCCAGTGTTCTCAGAGTTGATCCTTACTTTATACCCATTGCAGTAACTGCTGCTGGTTCTCACTGATATCCTTACTCAGCTGAGGTTGCACATGATTTCAACTCTGTCTTTATCCATCCAGCCTCCATATTATTTGAATTTCTCTAATCAAGTGTTACTTGTGTTTCTGTAATCCATAAAACATCCATGTAAAATTAAAGCAGTGTGTGTAAACAGCTGCCCTTAAATCCAGTAGACAGCTTTTTATCAGTTGTGAAGGAAATCTCCAGATAATAGTTGAGTAGAAAACTAAAATCCAATTAAATCTGAAGTAGTGAGTTCATAGCATGTTCAACATGTTATTTGCTATGTGGCCAGTATTTAAGTTTGATCCTGTGCTCAGGAAAGTTAGTGGAAATCTTTACACTGTTTTAAATTTAATGCCTGACTATCTATTTAGAGGGCATATTTGCATTTAAAAAGTAGTATAGGGTCAGAATTATATCTGTCCTGCTCTGGATAAATATATGCTATATAAAACTTATCATTTATAGCATTTTACATATGCATTTCCTCATAAAATGCTTCATATGACAAGAAGTGAAGAAATCTATTCCAGCTGAGGCTGTGAGGATAAAGGTCAACACTGTGTTTGCTCACACTTGGAATTTGGCAAGATAATTGGAATAATGTCAGATACAACATAGATCAAAGTTCTCTTTTATAAAATTCCAGCCTTGGGGATAGCACATCCCAGGAGAGCTGGGTGTGCAGTAGGAGCTGTTTTAGCACCAACTAAAAAAAAAAAAAAGCATTGCCAGAAATATTGTCCATGGCACCCAGTTTCCTGTGCAGACCCTCGATCCAAACTCTCTCCCTCCCTGCTATCAGCTTTGAGAGGCACAGGGTTCCAGGGAAATGGAGCCCTTGTGTTTTGAGCACAGGATTACAGCCTATCACATGTCGTGGGGTCGAATTTCCCTGTGTCACTTTGTGCTGGCCTCGAGCTGTGTCTAACCTTTGGTGAAAGCAGCTTTTATGGAGATGGAAAGTTTGAAGCTGAGAGCAAGATTTGAGAATTCCTTGGTGCTTTGTTCCAGAGCTTCTCTCTCCATTGCACTTGGCTGACCTCAGCCATCAGACATTGTTTTTCTGTCATTGCCTTCTCTCCTATATTTTATTTTTCTGCTTCATATGTTCTCCTCATACAGGGCTCTATACCTGCTACAAACAAGGCACCTGTCAAGTTTCCTTCTGCCAGACAAATTTATTGAGTGCTCCTCATCTCTCACAATCAGCTTTTTTATCCCTTCACCTTTTCCTGTGAAAAGCTGAGCTGCTCTTTTCAGTCCTGACCACAGTAAGGATTTAGTCCCTGCCCTTTGGGTCTTTTGGGATTGTACTTCTGGGATTGTACTTTTGGGATTGCACTTTTGGGATTGCACTTTTGGGATTGCACTTTTGGGATTGTACTTCTGGGATTGTACTTTTGGGATTGCACTTTTGGGATTGTACATCAAACACCTTGCTCAGACTGCTCACTTGGTTTCCCAGCCTCCAACTTGAAACCAGCAGCAAACCCCCAGACCTTTGCACACTTTTGCTGCACGAAGCCTTGGGAGTGAAAGCTGGTTCCACACTCAGTAACCTTGTTGTTAAATTGTTTATTTTCCTTAAGGCAGGGGCACAGACCACCTGAGCTCCCTTCCATTGTGTTTTACCAAATTCTTGCTTTTTTTGTGTGTGTGTGCCTGCTGTTGTTGTCACATTTACTGATCATTTGTTTCTGTCTCTGTACTGGCACTCCTGCAGGGTTTCTGAGGAACACGACCCTGGCCACATGCAGTGAATGCAGAGAAAGGGAGAGAGAAGGAAGCTTATAAATTTTAAAATGGAGACTTTTCTGGCTAGACAAAATACAAGCAGAATTCTTCTTGAATCAGAACAGTTACTGTGCTGGAATTATCTGTCCTTTCATTATTGATCTGGATTTCACCAGTTTCTCAACTTTACAAAGTTAAAATTAACATTTGGATGAATATAACCTCTGGAGGCACTTTATTTGTATATTTGGGTTTTTAATATATCCTTACTAAAATGGTAGACACTGCTGCTCCCAGTTGCTTATTCAGATTTTCTGACAATAAAGAGGGATGCTTAAGAGACAGTTGCAGAAGCTGAGCCTTGCATTAGAAACTAAAAAGAGTCATGGCTACTCTTATTATTCTTCTATAAATGAAGATTGCCAGCAAGCTATTTTCTGTCTGCCACTTCTGGGTTGCCAGAGGAACAGGGGGAGAGAGGCATTCTAATGGCAACAGATATTTTTGAAATTCAATTTTGAAATTTCAATATTTTGAAATTCAATATCTCCATAATTGCATAGTTTACAGGAAAGGAAAAGGAAAATGTCCATAGCCATACTCTAAGAATTGTGTCCATCAGTGTCTAACAGATTAAACACATGTTATTTTGGTATCACAGGATTGTTCTTATATTTCAAAAGTTTACTGGTTAGATTTGCTTATTTAACAGCAACAACTATGTTTTTAAAAATTATTTTCGTATCTAAATTTTAATTTTTTTTTTCTTTTAGATTCAAGGCATTTATAGGAAATTTTTTCTTCTCAGAATTTACAGGTAGAGGCATAATATATACTGGTAAATCCACATGTATTGACAGTAATTATGTTTACTGTGTGCAAGTGAGGGAAATTAAAACTGTATAGAGGTTGCAAAACTAGCACAGTGGGTACTATCAGCAGAAACTCATTTTGCTAGGAAACAGATGGAGAAATAAGCAGCCACTTGCTCATATGCACATTAGCAACTGCACATGTTTGCAAAGGAGAAGTCTGAAGACAAGAATTGCACAGGTGTGTCTATGCCTGCCTGTGCATTAACACATCTAGATCATTTCTTCACATTGTGCAATTCAGATTCTTTTTCCTCATCTCATTCTTATAAAAAGATTTAAAATAAAGCATTAAATCAAGGAAAGCTTTTTATTCTGGTCCCTTCTTTTGTTAGTTACTATAAAATTTTATTTTTTTCGAAGTCATGGGACTCTGCTGTTCAGAATGCCAAGTGCACATCCATTTCATGTAAAGCACTTCCACCATCAGGAACACACAGCCTGTTTTTCTTAGGAACACTCAGAAAGGGTGTCAATGACTGTACCTCCATACAACTTCCTTTATAAAAAGAATGTGAGGCAAAGAAATGGCTAAAAATAAATTTGGTTTGCAGTGCAGCCCAGCCCCTGGGAGCAGCAGGGATCTCTCCTGTCAGGCAGCAAAGTGCCTCAGTTCCTGCCAGACCCCACTGCCCTCCTGCCTGAAGTGCTGAAACACGGATGCTGCTGCCTTTGTTCTCCTCTCTGCTTTAGGAACTTTTATTTCTTGAACAACTGTCCCTTTTGGGCAGCATGGTAAAGCTCCTTTTCACATTGGCTGCTTTTGTAGCTGAGCAGACACAAAACTCCTGTGGATTCACTGCCCTACTCCTGTGTCTTCTCCTTCCCCTGTAAAAGTCTTTGATTTTATAAGCTCTATTATTTTATTTTAATTTTATCCATGATATTTTGATATTTTCCTACAGGAAGGCAGTACAGGGTGCATTTTGTTGAAATAACAGCTCATATGATTGACTAAGAAGACATGCCACCTCTGGAAAAATTAAATCAGCAGCTAGAGGGAAAAAAGTAATATTTGGAGGGAAAGTGCTTTTCTGAGACAAAATCAAAGGCAGTGTTGAGGCAGCCAAATTGGAGTGGTCAGAGCCCCTGATGCTTGTAACAACGAGTCCTGCATGCTGAGAGCCTTTGGCACTTGAACCAAGTTAAAATTTGTTAAAATTTGGATTCAAGCAGCTGGCTCATCCTTTCCTAGGGACTCATGCCTGGGATAAGAGCCCTTCCCTGGTCCTGCACCAGTCTCTCTCTCATTACCTGCCTTGCTGGGCTCTCATGTTTGAACACAATTCAGACACTTCATGCTAGGCTGGTGCCTGCTCAAAGGACACTTCTGGGGTCTTGCAGGGAGTGACCCCTCTGCTCTCCGTGCCTGTGCTAGCACAGGACTGGGCACTGGGCACAGATCTCCTCCCTGTATTATTTTCTGCAAGGAATGACCCTTGGGGTGAGTTATGAACTATTTCCCCCCCAAAAAATCACTTTTTTTTGGTATTTACGGGCAAGCCCGATGACAGGTGAATAAGGGAGGTGGGGTCATTTAGCCTGGAGAAAAGGAGACTCAGAGGTGACCTTATCACCCTCTGAACTGCCTGAGAGGAGGGCATGGTCAGGAGGGGTTGGCTCTTCTCCCAGGTGACCAGGGACAGGACAGGAGTGTAGTCCCTGGAAATCACCCTTCTGATTTGTTTGGGTATAGTGGAGTCAGTTCTCATGAATTGTGAGATAAACCAGGATCATGTTTGCATTCCTTTGTAAAAGATCTCACCTGATGGACTTCTCAGTGCCCAGTGGGATGGAGAGGTGGGAACTGCTCTGTGCAATCTCTGGCACTGCCCAGAGACTGAGAGATCCGAGGGCAGCAATGAACTGGAGAGTTCTTTTCTTCTTCTCTCCTGAACCCTGCTGTGTGCTGTGTCCCTCTGTGTGTCACAGTGACACAGGAGGACACAGCCTCAAGCAGCACCAGGCAAAGTTTAGACTGGATATTTGGAAAAAAAAATCTTAGAAAGAGTGGAATTGTCTGCCCTCAAGCCAGGCTGTCTGCAGAGCCTTCCTGCTCTCCTGCAGCTCAGCACTGCTGGTTCAGGGCTGGCTGCTCAGCCCTGGGCTGACCTTGCTGTCCATTCAGTAAATGTGCTGAACTGGGCTGGCCCAGCACTGAGCCCTGCTGAGCCTGCTGCTGTGGGACCAGGAATCCTGACTGTCCTGGGACATGTACAGCTCACGGGAATTTAGGTAGAATGATAATTCACATGTCACACGGTGAAAAAGTAGAATTTGGGGGGTTTTAGAATGGGAGTTTAAGGGGCAAAAATGGAGGAACCTGGGTGTGTCCCTGTTCTTCATCTCTTGTTCTCCATCTTCTGCTGTGGTGGTTGAGAGTATTGAACAAAATAATCCTTAGGGGTCCCTTTTAACCTTCTTTTTATGACTCTATTTAAGTATGCAGAGATTTTTCATGCTTTCTTTTGAAAAGCTGCTAAATTGAAAGCTGAATAAGTTAACTTTTGCCACCACTTTTCTTGTATTCCACCAAAGCAAAAGAAATAATAACAAAAAAAAATCTTATCTTGTAAGATAATTATTTCAGCTAGCTGTACCTAGGAGCACCTTCAACTGAGAGTGAAGAAAAATGCTGGTGGGGGCCACACAGAGGTTTATATTTGTGTTTTGTTTGCACTAACATAACCCAGGCAGCCCAGAAAATGCCATATGGAAAGCATGGGGAGAAGGGAGCAGCTAGATGAATCTTCCTGAAATTACATTTCTTGGAAGAAAACCAGGGAATGCTGCAAATAAAGCACAGCATATGTGTAAAGATGCTAAGGATTAGGTGTTCCTTCTTCTTTTCTCAAAGCAATGCTGTCTTCCCTGAAAGATGAAGCTCAGCCCCCAATATGTAGTTAGTGGCTGTCAAGAAAACAACTTGCCATGGCATTTATTTTATTAGTTGAGCTCTGTTTTTAAAAAGAGAAGCAGAGTGAGCATGCCAGATCTCAGTGCAATGAGAGCTCGTGCTCATTTCTGTGTGCTTGACTTCCCCTGAGCCTCACATGAACATTGCAGCACTCATTCTGCTAGCTTGATGGAGTGTTTTCCACAGATAATTGTGATTAAAATTACAAATCATTTTAGAAAATATTTGTATATTTATACATATATTTATTGGAGAATATGTATATGTATTTATTGGAGAAAATAATAATAGCTTTAGAGGAAGCTCTCTTTGAATATCAGAAGGAAATTTGTGCACACAAATGCACAGTGCAGTCCCTGAGGTGCAGGGAGTGGACACAGGTGTCACCCTCAAAAGTGGTTTTTTGTCTTTTTTGTCTTTGTTTTTTATTGCCTGTGCACAATGATTGAGTGAGTTTGGACTTTTTTTCACATCCCAGATGAAAAGCATTATTAGCTCTTGCTTGTACTTTGAATCTTTTTGACTCTATTCTTCTCTTTTTTTCCCCCCACTGGAAGAGAGGAGAGCTGTATTTTCTTTTTTCTTACACAAATCCAAATGCTGTCCCTCGAGGTGACTAAAATGCCATTGTCCTGAATGGACATGCCTGAGTTTAGTCACTAGAGCTTTCTTCTGATATTTTCCTGATTTTCCATAGGTGGCACTACTGCAACTCACCAATGTTTATCAGATGAATCACAAAAACATCAGTAACTTTTCCCAAAATATTTCCATAAAAAGCAAATTTTAAAAAAAACCCCTGAAAACATAGCACAGGGGCTAGAGCTATTTAATGAAAATACCAGCTGAAAATTGGCATCCCAAAATATTTGCAAATGAGAAGTAACCAATTTCTAACCAAGGCTAGAAATTCTTCATTAAGGATTTTTATTAATTAATGCAGTACACTAAGCATACTTGCAGAATTCCTTCTGAGAGCCTCCAGCTTGGTGCTTTTAGTAAAATGAGCCAATTCCCTTTTTTCCCTACTGTTAACACAGAAACTCAGACTTTATAATTCTGTCACTGCTTTGCTAAAATGGCAGTTCGTTGAAAGCAGTCATTAGGACAGGCACAAAGTGACTTTATAGCAGAAAATTATTAGTGAATTAAATCAATCCCTTTATAAATGCCCACAGTGGGGTTGGCAAGATATGCTCTGTTTGGTCGGTGAAGCATCTAAATTAAAAAGTACTTTTTAATTTAATTTTTAGTATTTTTAATGTGATTTTTTTTACATCCAGTTAAAAAGTGCTGTTGTCCAAAGACTTGAACTACCAGATTCAGCTTGTGTCTGCAAAGTAAACAAAATTCTGGGTAAGAGCTGGACCAACCTTAATGAGACAAGGCTGAGATCAAATTCAGAATTTTCCTACTGGGCATCCACATGTGAGTGAACATGCAATTATACAAGACTCAGAACTTTAAACAACAAAATAATCAGGAGTAGATGATTGTAGAACAGATCTGTAGTGCTAGAGAGCTGTGGCTCTAAAGCATGATTCAGTCTGTGGAACTGCATTAAAAATCCTCCCATGGAGAATTTTCCTTTGTGCACAGTTCGTGATAGCTGCTAATTATTTAGGAGTTGAGACCTAGATAAATTACCACTTCATAAATCTACATAACATGTTATTATTAACTGTAAATTTTTTGTGAAGCAAATGGAAGCAAGGTGGCTGAAACTTTTAGTAGCTGAATGACACTTTCAGCTCCCATGGATTTTTAACAACCTGATCTCTGCTGTGACTTGGAACATGAAGGTGGAATTATTGATTTTGTTTTATGGTACTTGAAAGTAACTTACTCAATTAACTTGCAGACTTAACATTTTAAAAATGGAAAATATTCAGCTCATTCTTAGAGAATGCAGAGTGGCAAACTGGCCAGATGCTTGGAGACCATGGCTTCTATAATTTTCCTTTGCCATATTTTTCCCTCCTCATGCTAGACATACCACATCACTCCACGATTTTTTTTCACAGCTTCCTTTCACTGTACATCTTTGTTAGAGGGTCCACACTCGACATGGTGCAAGTAAAGTTTCTGAGTGAGAGGTTGCTGTGGATTTTTCAGTAACTGTACACTGCCTCTGATTTTAACACAACTAAATAGGTGTTCTTAGTTTAGGAATTTTTGATTTCTTTGTCTTTAGATTCACTACCTCTTGGCTAATTTGAAATGGGATTCCATAGTGGAATTTTATATTACAGGGTGTATATATGCACCCAAAATTCTGTATATAATACTTATTTAAGTAGAAATATATATATACATGTAGAACTCATACTAACTCTAACGAATTTTTGTCCTTAGCTTTAGAATCTGTCCCTCAGTATCACTCTTAAGGAATAGAAACCACATAAATTTTTGCTAGATTCCTTCTAAAGTAATAGCAGTCTCAGAACAATTTGTTCACAAATAAATCCACAATTCAGTATAAAAAGCAACTGTGGATTGATTTCCTTAGTTTTAAATTATAAAGGGGCATTCCTCATACCTATCTACAGTTGCAGTTTGGCTGGGCATAAAATACTTTGAATATTCCATGCCTGAATCAGAGGGTCTCCCTGATGTGTCATTTTTGCCTTTTAAATTATTTTTTTATATAGTGATGGAAATATAGCAGGTGGTATTCAAAGCACTGTACTGAGCATTGTAAAACATATTATGCTGATTGCCCTGGTAGGAATTTATTTCAGATTTAGGCTAATTCAGGAGGCAAATTTTTCTTTTTCCTGGGCAACATTTGGGGCTAGGATGTGGTTTAAGGTTGCAGCTCTCTGGCACTCCAAAACAGCTCTGGGGAAAATAATTTTCATTGACAAATGAATCAGTCTATTATGTAGAATCTCGATAATTAGTTGAAAAGATGCTACTGAAAGAGGAAAGCAATAATGGGTGATATTTTTACACTGATTTAGGAAGTGAGGTAAAATACTGGAATTAATCCCAAAAGCCTTTGCAGGAGTTTGGAGATTTGGGTTGATAATTAGGCTTTACACATGTTCTGGAGTGTCCTGTATCACAAGACAAAGTTTAAGGTTTAAATAAAGCACTTTATGCTCCTGATCCAGACACTGGCAATGGGCTTGCTGGGTTCAAAAGCACCTGCACAGAAAATCAAGGGAGGTCAGAACTCTGCAGTTCTGGGAGAGGAGACTGGGGGAGACAAGATGATGAGAACACTGCAGAACACATGACATTTTCACCTACATTATGAAAACAACTCTTTGGAACGTTGTGGCATTTCTGGACATGATTAGTAGACATCTATCAGAACATTTTGTTCAAATTACTTCTAGTCAGACAGTAATTGCATTTAGCAGCAGAACAGGAGATTAATGGCTTTGGAATGATCAGACAATAAAGCCAAAATTATGTAACATTTTATTTTGATGAATATTGCCATAAAATACCTCCTCTATCTCCTTGCCACTTATTATTTTAGTATAAAAGTATTTCCAGGGCAATATATTTTCTAACTTTCATTAAACATTAAACCCATAAAATTTGGGTTCTCAGAGAATACAATTAAACCCATTTAACTCAAATAACTCTCATAAAAGCTATACCTTTCTTGCTGTCTCCCAAACACCAGATTTTAATCTACTAAATTCTGTTTAGTGTTTAAAATAGAAGAGTGGATGGGAATAAAGCTGTCACAGGAGCAGGGAGCCAGTCAGACACTCGAGCCCCTGGACACCACGGGGAAATTCTGGTTACTGGGGCATGCAGAGAGTGAGATATTGCAATTCACACTCTTTCTTGGCCCCTTGTGCCCACTCTGCATCTTAGCCTTGCAGTTTCTGCTTTTCAAAGATATGGCTCTTTTATAAGCTTCCCTCCCCTCAAATCAAATCTTCATTTCCACCTAAAATAATGCAACTTTTGTTTTTTTGCCCATCTAGACAAATAGAGTTTTTTCTTATTAATACTGCTCCAGCACAGCTATTACAAATTCACATTTTCTTAAGCCACTGAAGGTTCTCTCTCTGAATCTCTTCACTGGTTTCTGCTTCTAAATTCTAACAGCTGTAGCTCGAGCATCTTCCCTTTTCAGGCTCTTCACGGCCAATCTCCATTTTGGATGTCATTTTTGACACTGTCAAAACAGCCCCTTGTCATTTCTGATTTGTTGCTGGAAAGTTCTATTCCTGCAGTAATTAATGTTAATTCTTCCTGCTCTTTCATGTTATTGCTTTTCCATGGGAGGACTCCCTAAAAGTCCAATTATTGCTCTCCTGTGTCTCCCTGGGATTCTCCTCTGTGCCAATACTTGCAGAAAAGCTGACACCTCCTCAGCCAACAGGGTGATTAATGTCATTTTGTCCTCTTAAGCTCTCTTAAATCTAATTTCTCTTTCTTTGCAGTGTTAAATATTACATATCTTTCTTTGGCATAGTATTTTTCTTGTTCTGTTCCTGGTTTACTGGCTGTGATCAAAACTAAAATTTCAAAAGTAGACAGAAATAAGCAAGAAAATTAAAACTCAAAAGGAATTAAATGCTGAAGCACACACATTCATTTTTTTTTTCTTCATATAGGAACTGTCAGCATTTCTGCAAGTCTTGGAAATTTCATTTTGAACAGGGCATGAGAAAATTTCAGTGCTGAGGATATCACCAGAAATATCTGCTCTTCAGATTTCAAAAGGAAGGTGTGTGAAACTGTGATTTACATTATTTCCATTTGCAAGTGCAAACAGTGCCACATCCTATCGAATGGAAGGAGGAGAAATGCCAAAAATTAACAATCAAAGCAAAGTGTAGTTCTGTGCAGGTATGAGAATGTATGAAATAAACCAATTTTAATCACAAGGTTTTAATTTTTCAATTTCCTTAGCACTAAAGGAGCCAGATAAATCACCATTGTTTTTATTTACTGCTGGCACTTCTGTCATGCCTTGTAACCATTTCCTCAAGAGCAGATGAATGTGTGAGCAGCACTAAGGCAGTGCCCCTGAGTGCCCTAATATTGAACTTCAGAAACACAATATAGTCCAAGTTCTACCATGATGTAATTGATGGCATCACTAGAGAGCCAAAAAAATTGAATTATATACCAGCTGATACTCTTAGGCCAAAATATATTCAGGAAAAATTCTTCAGAGCCAGATCAGTTCTGCAAAGTGCATTCATTATTAGTGACATGTCAAGTAAGTATTTGCTTTGCATCACTGCACATATTAAAAGTAGATCCCCACACTCTCAGCTGCCTCCCATTTTTCAAAGGCAGTCATGAGATGTTACTTGATGATAACATTAATTTTACTTGTTTGTGCTATTCCACTTTAAAAACGATCACCTGGGCTGGGTGCAGTCAGGTTTTTTGGTCAAAATGTCCCTGGCTGCAGCCCCTCCCTCCCTCCCAGCCTCCTGTTTGTCCAGCTCTGCCTGGTCCTTGCCCTCTGGGGCAGAGGGTCACTGTGCCAGCGTGCCATCCTCCCTGCCAGGACAGCAGCACCAACCCAGGCACCCAAGGAAGAGCCGTGCAAAAAATGTCATTTGTGGCCTTTGGGCACCTCAGGAAGCTGGAGAGGGTGTTTGTTTCTTTATCTTGCAGTTTAGAACATCCATGATAATTTGTATGCTTGCATCCTTTTTTTTTGGATCTTCTCCCTGAACTCATTACAAAGACCCGAGGTTTGTTTAATCATCTTTTAGTCTCTGGTTTCATAATATTTCCAAACAATTTTCCATTACCCTGTTCTGTGAAGCTCATCCCAAAAATATTTATCTTGGCTGACAGCAAAATGAAGCAGTGTAGCTGACATCTGTCACAGATTAGTGGATTGAAAAATTACAAGGAACAAATTTGGTTATCTGTGCCTCGTACCATTCGAGATGTCTTTTCAGCTCTTGGTGACACCAGCTCACTTGTGCCTAAGGCTTTCCAGCTAAGCAGCAACTCCCAGGAGCCTTCACATGTCTGTAGTGTTTTTTAAAATGACCACAAGTCAAATATGCAAATCAAACCTATCAACCAGTTATTGTGGAACACAATTTGTTTCCCTTCTAAGCAGAATTATTTGTGAATGATGCATCCCTTAATCATATGGCAATCCCTGAAGAGGTCAGAGCAACTTGTGCTTGGCATCAATAAAAAGAGAGGTGAAAAAACAGAGAGCCACTCCACAGCATCGATTTAAATGCAGGGACATGAACTCTTTATTGACCTCCAGGAGGATTTGTAGGCTCCTATAAACATTCAAATTCACACTGATGTCTGCATAAGAGAAGATGTATGTACAATATTGAAGTACTCTGGTTTGTTCCTTTTCCTGTGCTGAGAAAAAAAAAACAAAACATTTCAAATTGCTATGTTGTCTTTTTATTTCTGTTTGGCTTCTTTTTACTTCTAGTTCATAGTTCCTCGAGAAAAAAAAAAAAGTCTTAAAGAACCCCTTTCATACTCTGTTTTATAGAAACTCCATGGATTGCTACTGGAAAATTGGTTCACTGCTCTTATAGACTTATAAAATCTTTCAGTAATCTTTCCCAGAGTGGTAAAACATGTATTTTTCAGTAAAGTAAGCAAATATCTATTACTTTAATTCTGGTCACAGTGATTTAGGAATTGATGTACTTTGACAATCTTGCACACCTAGGAGAATGTGACATACCTGGGGAGTTTTAGAGTCAGCTCCTGTAGTTTGACTGCCCACAAGTTTGTGTAGCAGCAGGAGCAAAGACTTTCAGGGATACAATCTTGGATTTATATCCCATGTTAGGCCTGCAAAGTCCTTGAACTTCACTGAAACTCGTGATACTGATGGTGTTTGCAGAGACCTGGGGCATCAATTATGCTTTCCTAAATCCTTCTTCCATACTGTCACAGGATTCCAAGAGAGCTGACCTGAATCTGTAGCTGCCTTTATATCTAACAATAAATTATAAACACAAACATTGCCTGGAATGTTTTGGAATAATCAAGGGAAGACCACAAGTTGCTCAAAAGCCTGCAATTCTTCAATTCCAAAGTAATCTGCAGATGCTGAAAAACTTCCCAGATATGTGTGGTTAATATTCATCATTATGTGCATTTTTTCCAACATGACTAAAAAGCTTTTAGGCCAGTCCTGCATTCCTGCTTACCTAATCCCAAGGATGACCCAGTGCAATTGGTCACAGTGAATGAATTGTGCTTTGTAAGCACAAAGTACTCTTCATTTTCTGAGCCCAGTCAAGATCCACTTGTAAAACACAGCATTCCCCTTCCTGATCTCTGCTGGCTGTCTCTGTTTTGCAGATCACATCTCCAAAGTACTCTCTGGCAAACACAGGGTTATCCATGACACTGCCAACGTGATCTGTGATCAGTTTGGGGCTGGTATGCATTTCCTTACAGATATATCTATATAAAGATGACTACAGAATGCTGTTGCTTTCTTTAGAACAATGGTAATGTACAGTTTCACACTACATGGCAGAGTGATAAAGGTTGCCAGGGAAAAATGGTCTGAAATCACCAGTGAGGGACTTGGCAAGAGCTGGGGCCAAAGCAGGAGAAGAATTTGGGGCCAGGGGCTTCCTGGGGCAGCTGGGGGCTCCCCATGGGGACTCTGGGGCAGGGCTTAGGGCCAGGGCAGGAGGGCTGGGGGCACTGGTGCCCCTCTGGGGATGGGGATGGGTCAGGACAGCACCTGCAGTGGGGGCTGAGGTGGGATCCAGTGAGGAAATGAGAGATGGCTGCAGGAGGACTCAGCCCCAGGATGGGGCCACAGCTGAGGCAGCACTGAGGACAGGGAGCCAAGCCCTGGCTGGGGAGTCTCCAGATCTCCCTCTAAAGCAGCACAGAGGGGTAGGGGTGTACTCAGGACAAGCCCTCAGGACTCCTGGAACAGCTGCTAGCAGGGTCTCTCTCTCAGCAGGAACTGCAGAGCTGCTGCTCCTGAAATGCCTTAGGTATGTGAGACATCTCCTGGCAAAGAGAGAGACAAACCCTGGTGCAAGGTGCAGGGCTCAGTGCTGTGGGCATGGCTCCCCAGGCAGGGTCTGTGGCCAAGCTCCCTCTGCACAGCCCTGCCAAGGGGCCACCAGCTGGGCATGGAAAGGAAGAGGTCACCAAGCACTCCAGGTTCCTGAGCTCTTGGCTGGTCTAAATCTGGCACTGGTTGGCTGGCTTTGTCTTTCTGTTGGTAAGACACCACCTTCAGCCAGGCTATGTGGGCAGGAGGGAAAAGCTGGCAGCTCATTCTGGGGGACAGAGCAGCTTGGAGGTGACAAACCCATGGCCCTTTCATTTTCCTTCCTTAGTCCTGCTCGAAGCTGCTGGCCCCTGTGCAGTGCAGGGACTGCTTTGAGCTCAGCTCCCTGCTCCAGCCATGCCTAAAAGCCTTGCAGAATCAGAGACCCCTGGGGACAAGGTTCCTGATACTGAGGGGAAGATGAAAACATGGATGAAGCAGCAGCAAGAGGGACACATCAACAGTGAAATCATCTCTGTAGAAAGAAAAATTCACTGCCTTGCTGTTGAATAGAGCAGAACATGTCAAAGGAAAGAAGCAAAGGTTTGTTCCTGAGCTCCCCAGGAGCACTCAGAATTCACAGCTCCTGCTCCATCCCACTGCACAGGAAAACAAAACCTGAGCTCCCCCAAGGGCACCTGCTGCTCGAGTACAGGAGGATATGATCTGGTCAGAAATCAGGAATCCAGCTGCCAGGGAAAAGACATTTTCCCTATGGGTAGCACTGACTAGCAGTTCTTGCCACACTCAAACCCAAAGGCAGCTGTCATTCAAGGGCTCTTGCCTTCCAACAAAACTTTCTTTGCAACTAAGACCAGCAATTGATATACTGAAAAACACTCTTCGACCTAAAATTGGAGAAGTTACTGCAATCCAGATGTCACTGCAATTTTCACATTACCCAAGTGAAAGCAAAATATATCTTCCTTCTGCTAAGCAACAGAAACAATACAATTGAGAAAAATAACTTAACATCCTGTATTTTTTAATTAATTACAGCTGATTGACTCAACTGTATGTTTGGAAATTTAATACTTTGGTCCACATGGAAATCTTTACTGCATAAAGCAAAGCAATAAATATTTTTTAGTCATATGGAAATACTGTACATTAGTAACTACATAAACATGTATGAAGAGAAATGGCTTCTGAGCAACAATTCCTGAGCTCTGGCTTGGGACCTCAAACCTTTTTGAGAAGCAGCTGTTTTTAAAGCATCCCTTCTCTCTTCCTCTTCTAAGTGTGTCCATTGAAGATATTTGCTTATCACAATGTAGTTTGTTAGTTTGTTTTATAAGTTCTGCAGAACTTAAACCAAACCACTTGAAGAACTAGAGCAAATAGTTTTCCTAGTGTAAACACATATATCTGTTAACAGTGAAGTAGAAACCAATCTTTTTTATGATATTTCACTACGATACATCCTTGATGCTCTTTGCCCAACATCATAAAGTTCCATTTAAAAGGCAAATTAATGAAATAGGAGGACAAAGGGCAGACCAGTGCTGGACTCCTGGGTGGTATCAACCACTGCTCAAGGCTCAGCAGCTCCTTGCTCCCTCTAGAATTCACAAGCTTTCTGGCCAGCAGTAAGCTGCCTCTGGGGTTTCTAATTAATAAGTGCTGAGACCACAGGATACAAAGCAATAACTTGGTATGTGTTCATTCTTCTCATTCAAATGACTCAAAAAACTTTCTGTCTGTTAATTTTGTCCTCCCAAGTTTAACATTGAATCAACTGTTTCTTGTCTAAACCATTCAAGCTTTATGCCAACACAAATATCTTCTGTCTCCCACAGCTGGCACACTGTTGGCTTAAGAGCATAAAGCTGGCATGCAGTCTATATCCTGTCTCCTGAAATTGTGCATCCAGAATTGATTTTTAATTGGATATATATGTTTCAGGGAATTGGCAGCACACAGATCTGACGTGAGTGACTTGAAAGCCACAGATACTCCTGATCTCTGCCTAGCTTTAAGTTCTGTCACTTTAAGTTCAAAAGATAAGATTAGTTAGTTTAGTTTATGGATTTGGGTTAACTGCATAGGAAATTTAACATTGACTTCATGGGCTCTCTTTCCCCTACACAAAGAAGCCCTGTGATAAGGATAACTCTGTGATCCTGCTCGAACTCCTAGAAACATCTGGCCTTTCACAGCTGCCTGAGAGAAGACAGGCATTTTTGCCTGGTGTTCAGTAATATAATGTGTTATTGTAATGACTTAATTGCCCACAAAGCAAAGTGATGGGCTGACACAATAGTCAGAAAATATTTCGAGTCCATTTGGAAAAAAAAAAATATCTGGGGAAAAGATCAAACAGGAGCTTGTTTTCCCTTTCTTTCTTTGCTTGAAAATGCTCATAGTAAATAGGACTGAGAAGACTTTACAGTATGAAAAATCTTAATCAGCTCTCTCAATTACTAGGTATATAAAGTGACTATGAGAGGAGATTATTATGTCACCAACTGAATAGAGGAATATATCAGAAATTTTTATGCAAGATGTACATAAAAGCACAAGAAAATGTGTGAGAACATCATTGCTATTAGTTTGCAGAATATGAGAACTGAAGTTCAGGAAGTATAAAACACAATATATAGTACACTCTAAATGAACACACATATCCCCTGTGCTTGAGGGAAAAATAATTTAATGCAGCTTTTCACAGCACTAGGCACACAGATCAAATGCCCAGGTAGATCAGGGGCACTACACATTGTTAAAATGTCAGAAATACCATGCCTGTGGCTTCCTGTCTACCAAGAAACAGGGCAAACATGAACGGTGTCATAAGGTGTGTAGAGGAAAGAAATAAAAAGCAAGTATTTCCAGTTTTGAAAATTAAATTCTGGAGAGAAAAAAAAAAAAGAAAAAAAGGATTTCTTGCACAATTTTAATATGTCTTGGGGAAAAAATTCTCTTGAAACCACAGGGTTTTTTCCCTCTCAGAAACCTTTTTCTAAAAGTAATAATAATGAAAAAAAGAACATTCCTAAGTCTGGAAAAAACCATTTAACCTTTCTAAACATAAATCATCATCTTCCCCCTCTTTGTTTCTCTAGCACAGAGCACCTGCTTTTGCTTTGTCCAGCTCTGGCTGCATATTAAATCCCTTTTCCTAGAGAAGGAATGTGTCTTCTCTGAAAAGTGCCCTGCAGTCAGCACTTGGTTTGCAAGGGAAATCTAATCTCTGAGACCCTTCCGAGAGCAAACCAATTTCCTAAATCACACAGGTCTATGGACTGGAATTGCTTTGAAATCCAAGTTGATTTTTCTGCTTGATTTGTTGGTGTTTTTACTCTGAGTTGCATTGAGGCCCCCCCTCACTCTGTGTGTGCTTTTAAATAAATTGCAAAATGGGAACATGCCACATTTTGTGCTGCCCATAAGTTTGAAAAATCTTGCTATCCCTGTAGTTCTGTGCCATCTATAAAATCTGTCTTCATGCAAGTTAAAGGTGCTTTTTTTGGTGTTACTCTTCCTGAGTAGCTGTTGTGTTTGAACATCAGAAATGTCCTCACCTTCCACACTCAGCAGATAAACCTCAGACCCCCCAGCTTTCCAATCCATATGTTTTCCAGAGAGGAAGATATGGCAACAAACACAGAGCCTGGGAAGAAGAATTTGCTCTTCTTTTTCTTGGTTTTTTTTCATGAAAATCTGCTCATACCTTTCTCTAGTACTTTTTATTTTACAGTATTGAATGACAGAAATTCCATTGCTATTGAGGAACACCAGTGACAACGGGCTGCAGAGGATCCCAGGTCACAAGAAGCTGAATTTTAGGACTGCAGTAAACAGAACAGCTTCTGCAGGGGGAAAACAGGGAAATTTCTGTTGCTAGTGAAGAATGACCTAGACCCTGCACCTTTCTTATCTGTTTGGTCTACTCACAACTTTGATCCTTGCATCTCTCCTGCACATTCCTCCCCCTTTGCAAGCTTCTCAGAGTGCCTCTTGAATTCCTCAAATAACAGCCACAACATTTTCCTTTGTTATAATTAAAAAAAAATAGGATTGGGGTGTTAATCACGAGCAGGGCAATGTGGGAACTGTGGATAGAAGAACTAAGAGCAAATGAAGGGAGGAAAATGGAGGAAAGTGTTGCAATGGTCTTTTCATTAGTGCATAGATAGGGAAGGCACTTAAGGAGTTGCTACTTTCTTAATGTACTTTCCACAGCTCCATGTAGCCTTTAAAATTATTCTGTGCACAGAAGTTGGACTGGAAATAGAGAGGTAACAGAATGACAGAAAGCACTGCAGTTACCCCAGGCCCTGCACCTACAGCTTGCTGGCTCCTGTATCAACAACTGCTGGGTCCTGCTCCCTGAGGGGTCTCAAAATTCACTCTGCAAGTGTGCCAGCACCATGGTTTCAATCTCATTTCAGTGTGTGAACCAAAAAGAAAGCAAAATGGTTTTTTGGACACATCTAAACCCCCAGTCTTTTCTAAAGCCAGGAAGCTTTTTGTTAAGTGACCAAACTGCTCCTGAATCTGGGCAGGGAGCAGAGAAAATCTGCCTTGTTTGTGGGCTGACTCTCAAAATGGGCTCAGAGGGATGTGCTGAATAAATAGATCATTCTAAGTGGAATATGGAGACCCAGTGGTGTCAATTGGAACTGTACACTGCTTTGTAAGAAAGAACTCTGTGCTTTTTCTGTAATGCACATCACTCCTCAATCGTAGTAAACAGACCCAGCCTTGACACAGCCACTAGAGAAAAGCCAAATTAAGTTGTACTGAAGGCTTTAAATGGGAAAATTCTCTTTCTCCTGTTCGTAAATTCAGTGACTAGAAAAAAAAAATGCTGGCTTTTATTTACAATATTTTTTTCAGCAAAAATATAGCACTTGAATGTGCATCTGCCTCACTTGACATGTAGGTATGTATAGACAGCTTTAGCTGAGCTTCTCCAGAACACAAGTTGTGCTTTTTCTGTACAGCCTTCAGGTCATCTAGCAGATGGCAGTCACGAATCTTTTACTGTCTGTATCAGTGATATCAAGGAGCATTTGCTCATTTGCTAGATTCAGAGAGCACAGGTGCTAGTTTTCCTTTTTTTTTTTTTTTTTATCCAATTATTGTTTTCTTCTTGGAAAGGGCATCCAGGGTTTAAATATAATCAGTCCCTCCTCAATTGAGTTCAAATGTGGAGATTCAACGTAACATGGATTGAACCAGTGAACTGTACTTCACCCACCACAGATTTTCTTTGTAGTCCTGTATTTTGTCATCCCTTGAGGCTGTGGGATACAGAACTGATGCTGTGCTGCTCTCCTGGCACTGCAGTGTGCACTGAAGTGGAACACATTTTATGGGCCATGTAAAAGGAAGTTCTCATTTCCCTTGGAGACAGGGACATCTGGAAACCTTGCCCCTCATGTTCCACTCCTGACCCACTGTGAGAAGGATCTCATCTGGGGAGAACTAAGAACCTGCAAGTGCCATTTCTGTATATTGTCATTTTCCCAGCAAGGAATTTCTCTCAGCAACAAACAATTCACTTCTCAGACTCTTCTCAGAGGTGTTTAATGAGATATAAATGCTATGCAGGTCCAAAAGCATTATTTTATTTAATTTCAAAAATTTCCTTAGATCTACCAGCATGACATGTAGAACTGAGAGAAGAAAAGGAATCAGAAGTAATCAAAAAATGATAACAAGTAAGAGAATAAGGCAGGGAAACAACATGCAGCCCTTGAGGACTGGTTTGTTCTGGAAACCANCAACCACTAAATATTCTTTTGTCACTAATCAATAATCCTCTTCAAAATTACGTGTCATTAATATCCCAGCTTCAGAATGAGAGGAAGATTTAGCATTCCCTTGCCTAGAAATTAGCTGTTTAAAACAGTTCTTTGCTTACATTGTCCATTCCTAGCAGAAGATGTAAGTTAGCCACTGATGAAAATGATATAAAGACTAAGTTTTCTATTTTTACAACAGCAGAGATTTCTAAATTGTTACTTAGGCTCCTAAAAAAATCACAACTTTCAAAATTATTAAGAAGCAAAATCAGAGTAATTATTTAAGAAGTTATTAAGTAGTATGGACAATATGGTGTAGAGAACAGATATACATTTAAGTGTTAATAAATTAAGTCATTCTGAGAGACATTTATAACGGTTAGGTTAATAATTTTTGTTGTAATAGAAAAACAGGTTCCTTAGCTGAGAAGATAGTATGGTTTCTAATAACCAGATGAATTCCAGAAGGCGACACAGCGTAAACATCAAGACAGTTTAAGGGTGTGTGGGAATATATATATATATATATATATATCTATCTTCAAACACTTTGGAAAAGCCTTTTGTGCCCGGAAATGCAAACCTGATTTGATCTGTATTTATATATGCAGTGGGTTATAGCTACATTATGACATCTCTGTATGCTCCAAGCTTTCAGCCCTGCATGCACATACCAGATGTGTGCATTTTAACAGGGGAAGTGATGGATTCTGCACCTGGAACAGGGTGTGTGTGCAGCCTGGGGAAGGAGGGGTTGGAGAACCCTTCAGAATCCTGCAGGGAAACCTGCAGGACCCCAGGGCTGGCAAATGGAACACGAGCCAGCAGTGCCCCAGCAGCCAGGAGGGCCATGGGGGCATCAGGCACAGCACCACCAGCCAGGTGTGCTGGGCACTGTCCTGCTCTGCTCTGCACTGGGGCAGCCTCACCTGGAATATTTTGTGCAGTTTTGGGCAGCACAATGTAAGAAAGACATTGGACTATTACAGTGTCCCAAAGAGGGCAATGAAGAGGGTGAAGAGGTTGAGGAGCAGCTGTATGAGGAGCAGCTGAGCTCACTTGGTCTGTTCAGACTGCAGAAGACTGGGGAGAGATCTCACTGCAGCCACAATTTCCTTGTGGGAGGAAGAGGAGGGGCAGGCACCCTCTGTGGAGAGACAGGACCCAAGGGAATGGCCTGAAGTAGTTTCAAGGAATGTTTAGGCTGGATATTTGGAAAAGATTCTTCATCCTGAGGGTGTTNTTTTTTTTTTTTTTTCTATCCAATTATTGTTTTCTTCTTGGAAAGGGCATCCAGGGTTTAAATATAATCAGTCCCTCCTCAATTGAGTTCAAATGTGGAGATTCAACGTAACATGGATTGAACCAGTGAACTGTACTTCACCCACCACAGATTTTCTTTGTAGTCCTGTATTTTGTCATCCCTTGAGGCTGTGGGATACAGAACTGATGCTGTGCTGCTCTCCTGGCACTGCAGTGTGCACTGAAGTGGAACACATTTTATGGGCCATGTAAAAGGAAGTTCTCATTTCCCTTGGAGACAGGGACATCTGGAAACCTTGCCCCTCATGTTCCACTCCTGACCCACTGTGAGAAGGATCTCATCTGGGGAGAACTAAGAACCTGCAAGTGCCATTTCTGTATATTGTCATTTTCCCAGCAAGGAATTTCTCTCAGCAACAAACAATTCACTTCTCAGACTCTTCTCAGAGGTGTTTAATGAGATATAAATGCTATGCAGGTCCAAAAGCATTATTTTATTTAATTTCAAAAATTTCCTTAGATCTACCAGCATGACATGTAGAACTGAGAGAAGAAAAGGAATCAGAAGTAATCAAAAAATGATAACAAGTAAGAGAATAAGGCAGGGAAACAACATGCAGCCCTTGAGGACTGGTTTGTTCTGGAAACCAGTGAACCAACCTCAGATGATTTCTTCTGCTAGGTTTGAAAAAAAATTACTTGTACCATTACATCAGCCAAAGAACTCCTATATACAATGGAGAATGCTTCACACCTTTAATTTCTTCCCCAGTCAATTTTTTTCAGATTCACATCTCTATTTTTTTCCTGCAGGGTTGTCGAGATTTTGTCCAAACTTTCTGACCCAAGCCAATGAACATTTGACTAGATGAGTCTACTCCCTGCTCAACTTCTTCTCCATCACTTTCTTGGACTGAGGAAATAGTCCTAATGGAATATGTAAAAAAGTAGTTTCATATTTCTTGTCTAAAATATTCCAGAAGACTTTTTGCAAGCCATGACAGAGAAAGGAAATAGCTGATGAAGATATTTTTCACAGTTGGCTACCCACAATGTATAAACAGACAGTTATGATAAATATCAATAACATTTTTTTCTCAATTAAAATATGCATTACATAACAACCAGGGGACTGATGTACCCACTCTATTTGACTTTTGACTTTCCATGCTTTGTAATTTTTAAATTACATGGACTTGAAAGAGCCTTGGGAGTTCCTCAGTGGCTGTCTGACTGGTTAGAACTCAGACAAATAAAACATTTTCTTAGAATATCAAATTTCCTTCAAGACACTTCTAAAAACACTCGGAACAGATACAGTGTCAAAATTTAATGGTTTTAACTATATTTAAATAAAAATTCTCTGAACTTTGTTATTACAGAGCTTAGGACACAAAAGCTGCTACTCAATGTAATACAAACTTCAACTTCTGAAAACAAAGAAATGCAATTAATGTGCAAACTCTCTTGTGTCTCTGGAGCATCCTCCTTCACTGTACAGCCCAAGAAAACATCTGAAGAGCATCTGTAAGAGTTATGAAGAGCTTTTTCTACAGGATCTGTGTGATGGATCCCTTGACCACACAACCTAGTGACTTGTGCCTTGTTTTTATATTCATTTTATATTCAGCTCTCCTTGTCAGGAAGTATGTCAGGCTAATCCTAGCTGGTACATCAGTGTTAACTTCCTTGAAAAGCATTTTTAAAACTGGAATATATATATATATATATATATATATCTATCTTC
>VXBS01001088.1:574890-585118 GCA_013400255.1 Sitta europaea | reverse complement strand
GAGATCTTTTACAAAGGAATGCAAACATGACCCTTGTTTATCTGACAATTCATGAGAACTGACTCTACTATACTAAAATAAATCAGAAGGGTGATTTTCAGGGACTACAGTTGGGCACTGGAACAGCTCCCAGGGCAGTGGTCACAGCCCCAGCCTGACAGGGCTCAAGGAGTGTTTGGACAGTGCTCTGAAGGACATGGGGTGATTCTTGGGGCTGTCCTGTGCAGGGCCAGGAGCTGAACTTTGATGATCTGAGTGGGTTCCCTCAAATTCAAAATATGATATGATTCTGTATAGTTCATGTTTCAAACAGCATCAGGATGAGATCCATGCAAATTCTAGGCCCTTCTTTATGACCTCATGCATTTTTATTTTTTCATTTTCTTGGCAAAAAAATCCAGCCTGTAGTCCAGAAAGTAGGCATAACTCATTTCTGTCCTTGCCTAGACTGGGCAACCCATGCTGAGATGCACACACATTCCCTACAGCTGTACATGACTGTGGGAATCTTCCCACAACATTGGCAGGTGGCTGGAACACTGCAGGCACTCCAGAGGCACCAAACACGAAGTTTGGATTACCTGCCTCATTGTCTAACTTAAACCTTGAGAAAGTTTTCATGGGAGCCCCTTCCCACCACCTCTTTTCCTAAAAGGCCATGGCTATTATGTGCTTGAGACATCCAAGAGGTCTTGGCTCATTTCTGAGAAAGGTTGAGCCAAGGTTTGAGGCTCAGTTGTACATAGAAAATGAAGGATCAATGAAGGATGAGTAGCTTTGTGTGCTGTTCCAGGGCAATGTTAGAGGGGCACTTTGGGATCAGTTGCCTAACTAGCCTTGGACCTGGGACACAAACCCCACCTTCAGCCTCAAGAGTCCNTATATATATATATATATATATCTATCTTCAAACACTTTGGAAAAGCCTTTTGTGCCCGGAAATGCAAACCTGATTTGATCTGTATTTATATATGCAGTGGGTTATAGCTACATTATGACATCTCTGTATGCTCCAAGCTTTCAGCCCTGCATGCACATACCAGATGTGTGCATTTTAACAGGGGAAGTGATGGATTCTGCACCTGGAACAGGGTGTGTGTGCAGCCTGGGGAAGGAGGGGTTGGAGAACCCTTCAGAATCCTGCAGGGAAACCTGCAGGACCCCAGGGCTGGCAAATGGAACACGAGCCAGCAGTGCCCCAGCAGCCAGGAGGGCCATGGGGGCATCAGGCACAGCACCACCAGCCAGGTGTGCTGGGCACTGTCCTGCTCTGCTCTGCACTGGGGCAGCCTCACCTGGAATATTTTGTGCAGTTTTGGGCAGCACAATGTAAGAAAGACATTGGACTATTACAGTGTCCCAAAGAGGGCAATGAAGAGGGTGAAGAGGTTGAGGAGCAGCTGTATGAGGAGCAGCTGAGCTCACTTGGTCTGTTCAGACTGCAGAAGACTGGGGAGAGATCTCACTGCAGCCACAATTTCCTTGTGGGAGGAAGAGGAGGGGCAGGCACCCTCTGTGGAGAGACAGGACCCAAGGGAATGGCCTGAAGTAGTTTCAAGGAATGTTTAGGCTGGATATTTGGAAAAGATTCTTCATCCTGAGGGTGTTTGGGTGTCACTGTGATGCACAGAGGGAACACAGCACACACAGCAGGGTTCAGGAGAGAAGAAAAGAACTCTCCAGTTCATTGCTGCCCTCGGATCTCTCAGTCTCTGGGCAGTGCCCAGAGATTGCACAGAGCAGTTCCCACCTCTCCATCCCACTGGGCACTGAGAAGTCCATCAGGTGAGATCTTTTACAAAGGAATGCAAACATGACCCTTGTTTATCTGACAATTCATGAGAACTGACTCTACTATACTAAAATAAATCAGAAGGGTGATTTTCAGGGACTACAGTTGGGCACTGGAACAGCTCCCAGGGCAGTGGTCACAGCCCCAGCCTGACAGGGCTCAAGGAGTGTTTGGACAGTGCTCTGAAGGACATGGGGTGATTCTTGGGGCTGTCCTGTGCAGGGCCAGGAGCTGAACTTTGATGATCTGAGTGGGTTCCCTCAAATTCAAAATATGATATGATTCTGTATAGTTCATGTTTCAAACAGCATCAGGATGAGATCCATGCAAATTCTAGGCCCTTCTTTATGACCTCATGCATTTTTATTTTTTCATTTTCTTGGCAAAAAAATCCAGCCTGTAGTCCAGAAAGTAGGCATAACTCATTTCTGTCCTTGCCTAGACTGGGCAACCCATGCTGAGATGCACACACATTCCCTACAGCTGTACATGACTGTGGGAATCTTCCCACAACATTGGCAGGTGGCTGGAACACTGCAGGCACTCCAGAGGCACCAAACACGAAGTTTGGATTACCTGCCTCATTGTCTAACTTAAACCTTGAGAAAGTTTTCATGGGAGCCCCTTCCCACCACCTCTTTTCCTAAAAGGCCATGGCTATTATGTGCTTGAGACATCCAAGAGGTCTTGGCTCATTTCTGAGAAAGGTTGAGCCAAGGTTTGAGGCTCAGTTGTACATAGAAAATGAAGGATCAATGAAGGATGAGTAGCTTTGTGTGCTGTTCCAGGGCAATGTTAGAGGGGCACTTTGGGATCAGTTGCCTAACTAGCCTTGGACCTGGGACACAAACCCCACCTTCAGCCTCAAGAGTCCAACAATTTTCCAAACAGCCAGGGTTGTATTTGAATTTTGGAGTATTTGGAATAGTCATCTTTGAAACAGTAAACCACTACCAATCCCAGCTATAACTCAGTCTTTATTCTGGCCCTGTTTCTGTTTCATTCTGTGACATTTTTGACAAGAGAATGATTAAAACTGAGTAGAGACATCAGAATTTGTTCCATAATGCTGAGACACTGCACACTGCTGTGTCAACTACAGAAATGCATGTTTTCCTGGCATGGCTTCCCAGTTTGATGTATAGTTTGGGGACCTCTCCCCACTCCCTGCCAAAAGCAGCTGTACTGAGCAGTTACTTATGGCTGCCCACTTCAGTTGAGAAGTTCTGTTCATGTTGGTCTCTAGGACACAGTTTAGTAGCAACCATTTGAGATTTCCCAAGTCTTCTGGGTGAAAGTAACAACAAAACAAAATCTTCTCTGGTTATGGTGCAAGAAACGTCAGACATTTCACCTGTAGGTTTTACTTTTAGCCGAGAATTTTTATGTAAACTGAATGTACAGAGCTGACAAGAAAAAATGTCAGGTGAACAAAATTTCCCTGAAAAATGTAAATGGTCAGCTTCACTTTGTGACCAGTTTTTTTATGGCTTTGACTGTGACTTTAGGACTTTGAGATGTGCATGCCCCTTTTCTGGGATGTCCACGTTTTCCTTCAAGACTCCTTCTACTTCTGGAGGTTTATACATTGAGGTTCACTTTTTCTCTTCATGTTGCCTGCTTGAAATATGATCTGAGTATTTACTGTGGATTTTGTTTAATGTTTTAAGATTTGTATTGATGCCAGTTCAGTTTGTGTCTGTCCTTAAAATAAGTCCAAATTAATTTTTTAATCAGTACAGGATTTAAGGATTTTTTTTGCAGTTTTTGGGTTGGTTTTGTCAGGTTTTTTTTCCCCCAGCCATTCTTAACTTCAACCTTTTGTACTAGGCAAAGACTTAGAGAGAAATTTCTTACTAGAATAATCACTCAACAGATCATGGTCTGACTAGGAAAAATTCCTTGATCCTCCCTTCCTAGGAACATTCCTACACAGTGAGGGTCAACTTCTATTTCCTACTGACATAAATCTCTTCTGTTTGCTTAATATTTGGTAGTGTAGATAATCTGATACTTGTGGATTATTATTCCAAGGGATCCAGTAACAACTGTATATATGTGACAGAAATGTCACAGGCAGTGTAGATATCAACATTCCAGCATTAAGGATATTTGATTTTCTTTTTGTTAGCTTTTAAGTTTTTCCTGTGCTAATATTCTCAATTAAAATTTTCTGAGGTTTTGAGGTTACCCCAGAGATGTTTTTTTCAGAAATGTTCTGGAAAATAATACTTGGGAAGGTTGTTTATAAAGCTGGAATGAGCACATCTTACATCTGATACCCTCAACCCATATAAAAACCATCGTTTAGAAGCAGCTTTGCATCCCCATTTTTGGAATAAAATATTCAATTTAAAGAGCAAGCAGTTTTACTTGGAAAAGTAAATGAGAAATGAGTAAATGAGTAATGCTGAGAAAGTAGTTTGGGAGTTACTTTGAAGATCAGATCAGGGGAGTCAGGAGTTGGGGGACACAGTGCTGGGCAGGAGACAGAGGACATTTGGGTGCTGGACAAGAGAAGGACAGGAAGGACACCATGTGATTGATGATGGGGGACAGAAAATTGCACTTCTTGAAGAGAGAGACATTGGAGTGTAGCAGGAAGAGAATAAGAAATGATGTCCAAGAGAGACACTGACTTGATAGAGAATTTTTATAGATAGCTTTAGCACCCCCACTGCAGAATTGAACTTTTAGGAGGTTGAGTTCATGAATCCCAAGAGATATTTGTGTGCAACCTGCAGGAAAGGGTAAGACCAGCCTTGTCCAAGGATCCATCATTACTCAGCCTCTGCTTTTCACTGCTTTTTCTCTTTTGTCAGAAGCCTCTACTGATGGTCCAACCTGTGGGCAAATGTTTGGCATGAAGGAATTCCTGTGTGTTTTTATTTGGTCTTGTAACTCTTTTAGAACCTCTAAATAAAGAGATGTGGTACAAGAGCTGGGATAATTTGCATTTTTACCCCTCCAGCCTGACTGTCTTGGCTTATCTTGCTCTTACAGAGCTTAGAAGGCAAATGGGAAATTAACTCCCCACCAGAATCTGAGTCCAGCTTTTATTTAAACATCCAAGCCTGTACCTGAATTTAGCACATTATCTGCTTCTGTGTTCTGGACTTAGTGTCCTCATTCGTTCACCTGGGGATTTTAGGCATTTCTTCTTTGTTCTTCACTGTTAGTTTTCATTATCTGCATTTTTCACATTTGTTCTTTTGGCCACATGTTGAATTGTGAGAGGAGGTAACGACTTGGTAGTCAAAGAACAAATTATTAACTCTGAGATTAATCAGGAAAGACCCAAAGGGCCTTCAAAATGTTGGATACATGGCAACACTAAGGAAAAAATTGTGTTCAGGCTTCCCAGAACAATGTGTGAACTCTGACAACTCAGTCATTTACTGTCACTGCAACTTTTAAAGTCATGTTTTGTTAATTTTGGTCTTTGGTAAGCATTTTGACCTTGTGCATTTCAGACTAGCTTTTAAGAGGAGGAGAGTCATCCTCTGGAAATGCCTGTGTCTCTTTGTTGACCACAGAAAGACAAGAAGCTGTATAGCCAGGAGTTGTATAACCAGCTTCTGAGCTAACTGAGAAAAAAAAATACATTTTTATAGTTAGGGCAGCTCTCAATACATCACAATTGGAATTTTCCAAAATCTCAGTTTCCTATTTGACATTTTTTCTTTCTCAGCAAGAACAGCCCCACTAGTTTAAAAATTCTCCTTCCATGGTGCTGTGCCATGACCTGCTCACCACTTTTACAATGCACAGACCAACACCAAATGTGCTTTTTATCACGAAGACAGATGACTAAACGCAGTTGTGAAATAGGTTGCCTATAAAGCAATCCAGTAAAGATCAAAGAAGATCTTGGGCTGGCCTTCTGTTAAGAAAGTTCTAAAACACATTTCCTTTTGGCTGCGTGTTCAGCCTAACACAGACCTCAGTGATGCAGAAGTCTGATGACGTTTTAATTATATCTGGGAGTGAATTTCTAAGAAAATCAGAATTCTAACCAGCCAAGCCTCAGAAAACAGCTTTCATTGTTTGGTTTTGTTTTTTTTTTTTTCCAAGAATAAATTGAGACAATTTTCTTTTGCATTCTTGCATAGATTTGACTTTTGGAGACCATGTATATAAGGCAGTTGGAATCTACTGATTTTGCTGATAAACTAACCATTGCATATTTATAAGACAAGGTCAGACTGTGTCCTACCAGGAGCAGAAATCACTATTGTGTGCTTAGAGGATAACAGACACCTCTGAACTGAGACAGCAGCAATAGCCAGTGAGCCACTTACACACCTAAGGCTGCACTACTCAGGTAACTAGCCACACTCGAGCTTGTTTGAACTCCAGCCCTCTGAGTTTAGCTGTCACTGTCCCTGTGATGTGTGGGAGCTGTCAGTGTACTGGTTGTGTCACTGCAATCTTTTAAGCAACACACAGGAACAGAGACACAACACCAATTTACCTCCCATTTACAGTGGACTGCTGCATCCCTCCGAGGAGAAAGGGGCGTGGAAGGACAAGTTTACACTTCAGCAGAAAAAAGCAACCCTGTGAAAGGCACTTCGGACACGTGGTGCAAATAACCTCATCCTCTGGTTGTGTGTCATCCATCAGCTCCCTGCAGGAGGTGGTTTGAGAGACTGGAAGCAGCACTTGGCTGAATACATCCTACTCCATATAAGGAACCCCAGGCTGGATAAAGAGATTGCACCATTCCATTTACAGAGTGAAATGCTTTCTTTTAGAGTTGGTGTCCAGTTTTATTTTCTACCCAAGAGGCTAAATTAGTAATCCTAAACAAAAGTCAGGCAGCTAGATTTTTATTAATTACTAACAACTCGATTTCTGACAAACAAAGAACTTTAATCTCATTTTGGATCAAAAAATGTAGACACAACTAATATTCTATTATTTTACTTATACTGGAAATGAATCTGAGAAAATCACAAGAGAGAACTGATAAATTAAGAAAAAAAAAAACCAAAATAGGACTTAGTTAACTATCTCTGAAGTTGTAAAAATAACCAACTTTTAAATATCTTATAAAGTTCCACCGAATTTGAAATCATAAAATTGATTCCATTGAAAATGGCTCCTCTTTACACCTAAGAATGTGGTCTCAAGGGGACTCACACAGGTATAAGTTGCTGAAAGTTGTAACTGCAGTTCTCAGTGAAAGGCTGATGCAGGGAATAAGCATCAGTGCAAACTTTATGTCTGAAGAGAAATGCCTAACCCTTGTCCAGGAATGTTTCTTCAACACCAAAACTGAACAGGACTGCAGACTGTCTAGGAAGACTATCCATGACTTGGTTCAAAACCAGAAGGAAATAATTTGAATCTGTCTTATCTGGGACAGTGTTACAGGAAATGGGTAAAATTAATATATATTTCATAAAGGAGAAAAGAGAGCAAATCAGGTCTCAGTAAAGCACAGTGAATTTAAAAACAGTGAAACCAGGAGTAAATGAAGATAGGGAGAAAAACTGGATAAAAGCAAGATCTATTTAACAAAGGAAGCTCATGATGGCTTTTATGCTAAGATAGATCTTGCAGAGAAGGAAAATGCAAAATATCTAATTATGCAGTTGTTAGCAAAACATCAAGGTTCAGTGGCAAATGGAGAATTATCAGTTAAACTGCAAGAAATGAAGACTGCTAAAAGAGCTTGAATTTTGAATGAAGAGTCATGCAGACTAGCAGATAAGTAGCCAGGAAACTGCTTCAGGTATAACTTTTTCTCAAGGTTATTATTGAGCTGGTTTCTAGATGGTTTTTGGGTAGAGTTTTATAAACATGCAAAGGATGTCCCATTTTTAACATGAATAGCCAAGTATTTGTTTGGAAAGTGATGGTGTGCTAACTGGGGAGCCTGAATGCTGCTCCTCTAAGCATTTACAGCTAAGCAAGATGATTTGGATTTTAAATATTCATCAACGATGCAAGTAATGGCTATATGAGCACACCCAGATAATTAATGTGCTAGGGGAAAATGTGGTCTGAGTGTGGATGTTCTTACACAAGAAAAAAGAGGCAAAACACTTATTAGAGTAAAAAAAAAAAATAATATGGGAATTATTTGTTCAGCTTTAATCTTCATAATCATTATCAGGCCACAGCTTAATGACGTTCTTTCTCCCAGTAAGAGATGCAGCCAGCAGCAGTAGTTCCATGAATTGCCTTCTTTCATCTCTTCACTTCATCCTGTGGGACTCATGACTCCATCTGCAGGAGTTTTGAACATATGGAGAGATATCAAACCCCCAGACTGTTCTCTGTGGCCTTTCCACTTTTTTGGAATCTATTTCAATTCTTTTCAGTACGTTTTTGTTTTTTTCTTGGCCTGTTGGAGCTCTCTTCCACTCAGTTTCTCTACCCAGTTGTGCCTCCCAATCTCTCATTGCAATAAAGAAATTTTTTTAGACTAAAACCATTCAAATGTTTGTTACAGCTTACTGAGATCTCAGTAAGCATTTGGCATTTTGCTTCACCTAAATGTAAAGAAAGACTTCAAAAGTAGTTTGGGGCTACATCCTCCTGAAATGAATGGCATCTGTTCCCCCAGACAACTTCTAAAATCCAGCTGGACCACTGAACTTATAATTTTAGTTGTATTCACTTACCTCTCAGCTAAAGCTACTGTCAACTTCAGTATGTTTTAATTCGACTTTACAATCTCTATAATTACCATTGTTCACCTTCCCTTTGCACTGAAAAATCAGGTAAATTGAGACACTTGAACGCTGTTCCAGTGTTTGCACGTGGACATTGGCTCTCTGTGGAAAGCAGAGTGTGTATTTATTTCTTTGAGATTTTCCATCAGGAATCTTGGAAAGAAGATGTTTACCTCTTCCAAGGTGGCCAGGGGAAAGGGAGTAAGTAAGCATTTTTATGGTTGTGGAAAGACTAGAATCAAAACTGTCTTCTCAAAGGTCACCATCCCATATATAAACCACTCAGCTCAAAACAATATGCTATCAATCCTTCACTCCTATAATATTCAGAGATGGAAAGATTTGCTATGAGGCAGCTGGTTAAAAGCTGTCACAATAAAAAATTGGTCTTATTTTACTGACTTAAAAATTTCTAGTGTAAAAAGGCTTTCCGTATAAATGTACAAACAATTCATGAAACTATCCCAAAGATACCTTCTTGGTCTGTTAAACACTTTGCTGCATTCTCTTCTCTAGCTGTAATCCCAGAGCAGCTTCCTGATGAGAGTTATCCCAGCACATTTCAGTCTACTGGAAAATACACCATACTATAGCTACATATATAGATACAGAGACTAAGTCTTAATATAGCAGGGGGAATGAGTAAACCCACTAGAATTTGAGGTTTTGTGAACATCATTAGCTATTTTTTAAAATTCTTGAGGTTTTGCAAAACTGAAAACCAAATGTCTTAGGAAGACAAAAAGGCCCTCTCCCTGCTATCTTGGCTCAGTCCCCTGGACCCTGTGAGAAAGGGGAAGGCTGCTTGGCTCCTGCTACCCTGCAAAGCCAAGGCCAGCCAAGTTGGAAGGAGCTTCCATGGCAAACGGAAAGGGAGCAGTGCTTGCATTGGCATTTTCTGCTCCAGTGACAGATTGAGCCTTTTGAAGTCTTCTGAGCACTGAAAAATCAACACCTTTTTCTACTGGAATTTCGAATTGTGATGGGCAAAATGAATGACTTCCTGTGCTTTTATTTTTTATTTTTTTGGGGGAGGCATTTGTTTGGGTTTTGGGTATTTTTTGGCGGGGTTGTGTGTGTGTGGCGTTTGTGTGTGTTAAGATTTGTCCACCTATGCATTTGACAGGGGTACATTTTTTGGATTCTGTGGGCAACTGAGCTAAATTCATGCCTCCTCCCACCGGCTGCATGATTCTTTCACAAATATTCTACAACTCCAGTTCAGGACTCATCAGCTGGGATCACGGTCTCCTTTGATTCCTGAAATGCATCCGCAGGTCACGGCAGGTTGTGTGTGTGTACACCTATTGCAGGGATCTGTGCTCCGGCTGCCAGTGGAGCGTGATGCTGGAAACTGCTGGCCGCTCCTCAGCACGCTGACCTTGAAAATTCAGTGGTTGTGACTGGAATCCTTGCTCGTGGACAAAGCTCCCAGCTCTCCTAACGTGACAGGATCACCCTAAGGTTTCTGTGTGCGGTTTTCTCCAGCCCCGGGCCCAGGCGCGGAGCGGCCGGGATCCGCGCTCCTGAGGAGCTGCCGGCCGCCACCCGGAGCACTGCCCCGGCTCACCGGGGACGCGGCGAGCCTCGGCTTTAGAAAGGATAAACGTGAGAGAACTGAGCCCTCGAGAAGGCCGGGTTTTGCCGCGGTGGCACAGTGTCTCAAGGGCCAAGTATCCCCGGGAGAGCGGGGCCGAGGAACCCGCGGGCACCGGGCCCGGCTCGCCGCGACGGCGGGGCCTGCAGCGCT
>VXBS01001088.1:560293-574417 GCA_013400255.1 Sitta europaea | reverse complement strand
AGCCGTGGTACCCTGGGGATGCCAGGTAATAAGAGTTGCGTGTGGAACAAAGAAAGTGCAGACAGGAAGCGCTGGCGGCATCCCCGAGCGCTTGCAATAGTGTGTGGAGTTGGCAGTGCTGAAGTTTTTTTGGCTGGATTTCCGCGCATTCCGGGGAATGCTTCTGCTCCATTCATTGTGAGCTGAGGCGCATATGGAGATGTAATTATGTGGTTTATAACTGCACGGTGCTGCAGGGCAAAGCCGGCGTCGCGTTAAGAGTCGCTTTACCCAGCTGGGTATGGAGGATTGTACATATATATATATATATATGTATATGGAAGAGAGAGGAGTTTGTATCATGGCACTGAGAAAAGTACTGAGAAGTACCCCTGTTACATCCATCATCTAGTTTAGATCCCATTGCTGTACAGGGATTTTTGGCTGAATATTGTACTCTAAAGTAAAGATGTGCTAGCAATAAGCTGTATCTCCTGTAATATCATAAGGTTCTTATGCCAGCTACTGAAATTTCATTAAGAAAATAATAATGTGTATTTTCTGTATGTCTTTCCTTTTTATTAAGGACATTTCCATAAAAAGGATCTTTAACTTTTATAGTTCCCTTCACCTGATAATCACATTTTACTTCTGCCATCAAGAACAGACCCAGAATAAGTGTTACAGTAATCAGTCAAAATAAAAATTTTGATTTTTCTATGTATAGTTGCAGTTTATGGCATTTCACGAGGAAAACTGCACTAATTATAGTTGATATATATAATTTCCCTAATACTTACTACTTTTTGCTTTATTCATAGGAGTTATGCTGAAGAGGAGAGGGTTGTTGTGGTTTGCTGTCTTGATAACCCTGTGGGTTTCCTCAAATGCTCAGGGTAAGTTCAGACACTTCTTAACTGGATGAAGACTAACTCCTAAAGTTAAAAGTTTAAAATGTTGGCTAACCTGAATTACAGTGGGCAAAGTAATCATAAAGGATTTTTTAAGAAGTGCCTGGAGTATTTTTGGTAGATACACCTTGCCAGTGCTAAGTGAAGATTTCTTAATATATCTCAAAATTGCTTTCTTTAGAAATTAATGATTAGAATGTATATAATCTCAGAAATAATTGATATTATACTTTTTTGTATGGTGGAAATGTAAGGTGAATAAACAGAATGACTGAGTGGGATAAGTATTTTAAAAAGATAGAGGTACAGAAATAGACATCTACAGGCCAAATATAAGTAGAATACAAATTAACACAGTGCCAGACCCTCATTTACATCTGATTTCTTGGTTGCAGTCTTTAAAAAAAAATCTCTTTTGTTGGTCATTGTGCAGGCACGTGGATTGTCACAATTTGATTTTCCATTTTCTGGTATTCAAAATACAGAAATTGCCTCAAATTCCTTATCCATTCATATATATTAAAAATATTTAATGAATAAATTGCTACATGCATCCATGTGTAGGTAGATACATGGCCTACAGCACATGCATATATATATATTTGTACAAGTATGTGCTATATAGTGCTATAAAATATGAAGCCATATGTATAAATATGATGTTGTGATGTCACAGAGAGACACAACAGAGATGACAAAGTTGGAGCAAGAGGAGAAAGAGTTTAGTTTTTTGACTTTACCTTATATACCTTTCACAGAAAGGGAGCACATTGGAAGATAGAGGTTCAACCTCTTCAATTCCACTGCTCTTAGAAAATGTCCATCAGTTGTTCCTCTTAACTGGAAGGAATGTCAACAATAATATTGTTTATAGAAAATTCGTGAGAAGCTGACTCCCAAATATGTAAACATCAGAAGGCTGGAAAGAACAGCAAAAGAACAAGGCAACATAAATATATAATCAAAAATATTTGTATGCAGAGGGAGAATTGTCATGTAAATGGCAATGTCAGGTAGAAAATAGGATTCACTTATTGCTTGAAGGGACAGTTGCTCTTGTGGGGGTGGAAGGTTCGGGGTTTACTCTGCTGCCTGTAATTGCAGTTACTGGGTGCACTGTGCAGAGCTGTCTCTTGTAAGACGCTTTGTAGACAAGCTGTCACATGCTGTGAACTTTTTTCAGATGGTGACAAGGAAGAGGAGACTACCTTTGATTTGCTTCAGGCCAGTGGCATAACCCGAAGGACGATTGGTGCCAAGGTGTTCCGCGGCCCCGAGCCGGCCGTGCCCGCCTATCGCTTCATCCGCTTTGACCACATCCCTCCCTGCAAGCCAGAGAAACTCAAACAGATCCTCAGGCTGGCCCGGCACAACGAGGGCTTCATCCTCTCGGCCACCCTGAGGCAGGACAGGCAGTCTAGAGGCACTCTCCTTGCCTTAGAGGGTCCTGGCAGCGGTGAGAGGCAGTTTGAGATCGTTTCGAACGGCCGGGCCAACACCCTGGACCTTATCTACTGGGTGGATGGCTTCCAGAACGTGATTTCCCTGGAAGATGTGGACCTTGCTGACTCACAGTGGAAGAACCTCACCGTGCAGATTACAGGGGAGAACTACAACCTCTATGTTGGCTGTGACCTTATTGACAGCTTCATCCTGGAGGAGCCTTTCTACGAGCAGCTGAGAGCAGAGAGCAGCAGGCTGTATGTGGCCAAAGGGTCCACTCGGGAGAGTCACTTCAGGGTAGGTGACCTGCAGCACCTTGGGGCTCTGCTGTGCTAGGAAGGCAACTGCAAGGAGTTTGGGAAGAGGCAGGAGGTGCACTTTTGGTGTCCCAGTGGCTCTTGGGTTTGATGGGGTCACAGGTGTTCTCAAGCAGACTGTCTTCAGTGTGCTTTATTAATTGCTGCATCTGTGTTGTGTGATTTTAGGGTTCCTGAAAGCAGAGGCAAAGAAAAGTTTAAATCCAGAAAAAGTTTGCAAAACCAATTTTTTGGCTTTCCTATGCAACCATCCTTTTTCTCTTCCAGACTTCCAGAGATGTTGTGTTTTTTTACTTTTAGAGTAAGACTTCTAGAGCTGTTGGGGTTTTTTTGCTTTTAGACTAAGACTTCTAGAGATGTTGGGTTTTTGTGGTGATTTATAGATTTTGTTGCAAATTTCTTGAAGAACTGTTTTTCCATTGAAATATATCTATTCAAATAATGAGAACATGTCAATGTTTTTAGTTTTTATTTGAAAGAAGGAAAAAATGAATTTTTAATGGAGCTGAAGCATGTGGTGTTGGTCCATCCTGTTACAGAACATCCTGCTTTGCCATTTGCAATGTTTCTTTTCAATTTAAATTTTAAAAAAGAGGAAAAATTTGAAAAAATGAATAGAATGAAAAGTTTTGATCAATCCTGTAAATAAGTTTACTTTTCTTTTTGTGTAAAACATTTGAGATGAAGCAATTATAATTGCTCAGTTTCTGGTTTTCCTATCAAATGCAAATGGCCTTATCTAGTGATGTGATCTGGCCCAACTGCTTTAAGGATGGCTTCTTTTCAATCACAGCTGAAGTCAGACTTGAACTCATGGATCCAAACATTTCTAGAAGCCCTTTCTTTCTCTTCATGTTGTGCCATCTAGTTTTCAGCCAGAGCCTGGCATGCTGGCTCCATGGGATGAGCAGTTTTGGCAGGGATTTCAGCAGTTCCTGCCTCCTCCACTGTTATTCCATCAGTGGTGCTCATACCACTGAGCTGAAGCTGTACCCTTAAGTGGCTCACTGAAACAATCTGGTTTAATTTTTTTTTCCTTCTTTGAGGTTTTTTTTTCCCCAAGTGAAATGGATACCAGTTTGGTTTTAGAATGTTTTCTCAGAGTAGTGTCAGCACTGTTTAGGAGGCAGTGAACTGTGCTGCATGGGAATGACTGGCTAAGGATGGAAGTGTGATGGTGCAGGAAAGTTGGCTTTGACCCTGTTACAAATCTAAAATTCACTGTGAAAATGGAGATTTGAGCTTGTAGCAGATTTATATCTTTTGTTTTGGCATGTTTCAGAACATACCTAGCTCTGTGGCTTATAATACTGAAATTGTATATAGCAAAGCTATCACCACTTTTTTTTTCTGTGTGTCAGCTTTAATGCCCTGTAGATAGTTATGTATTTGCTTATGTCTGAATCCAGTCAGTAGCATGGAATTGAGACAGATCAGTTATTAGTTTCTCAGAAATTGATCTTCCTGCTTTTAATTGCTTTTTAAAATTATTATTACAGGGTCTTTTGCAAAGTATTCAGTTAATCTTTGATACTTCAATAGAGGATGTTCTGCGTAAGAAAGGATGCCAGAGAAGCCAGTCAAGTAAGGCTTTTGTTATCTTGTTAATACTCTTCAGTTCAATCTGAAAATTAGAAGTGTTGGTCATGAAATATTTATCCTAAACCCATGCAACAGGTCCCTTTGAAAGGAAAAGGAGAATGAGTTGCTTTTTGGTGGTAATGGGAACTTACCTGTTGTATGTTTATATGATGTCATTTCTGCTCTCCAGCCTATTAGTTTAGTTCATTTACTTAGGTTTATAACTCTGAGCCTCTGTTTTTAAGTTGGGTAAAGAGGTGTTGAGCAATAAATTAGTAGAAATTGAAGGAAAAAAAAGCCTGTGTAGGAGAATATATATTTTCTTACATGAGTTTTCTGCAGTTCTTTGCACATGAGACAGGTAGTGCTGGCTCTGAATTCTGCTGCTGACTCTCCATGGGCCCACAAACTAGTCTACCATTCTTAAAGACACTGAATTCCTTGGCAATACCTTTGGCTTTGGGTTTGACTCCCAAAGTATTGTTAATCAGAACAACCTCAGGAACACAGGAAATCAGAGGCAGGGAGGTGGAAGGCATGTATGTTATGGACTGACACGTGTTCTTAGTCTAGTTCTTGCTTACCCTGCCAGGAGGGGAGCACTCTGTGTAGGAGTGAGTGGATTCCCCCTAGAAGAATTAGGATTATTTGTCAAATATGTGCTAAGGTTTTGTACTCAAGCTCATGGGAGGTGCTGACTGTTTTACTTCCCAGTGCTTGTAGCTGACAGGAGCTCAGTCAAGAATCAGAGCCAGCTCAGTCTGTCAGAGGAATGGTGTGGGTGCACAAGACAGGACTTCAGGGTTTTGTTTGGCCACTTGAAATGCCATTATTTCTGTTACTTTGCAAAAATATGTGGCATACAGAAAATCAGTTAAGCAAATTGAACTCCTTTTTTTTCCTTTATTATGCAAAACACAGAAATTAAGCCATAGCAGATCTCGACTTCTTCAAAGGAGTGCTAAATGTTTTGCAATATCACCGAGTAGAAATGGGATGTTACTGTACCTCTCATGTGAAGAGGAAACCAATGGGATCCTAAAGGAATAATTGAATTTTTCATGCTAATACATACCTTAAGAGGAATTCTTGCACAGCTATAAGCTGCTTGTAACCAACAGATAGTATTTTCTTAATGAATTTTTATCACTACTGTCAATTGCTGAATTTTCAGTTATATAAATTATATAGATTTGGCAGTTTTGTTTTATCCTTCCTGGGAATTATTTAGCAAATAATTCACAGTATTTTTGCTTTTACTTTGCAACCCAAAGAGAACACTACAAGATGGAAAATTCTTGTGCAGTAGCAGAAAGGAACTAATAGCACAGTGAGGCCATCAAAATTACCTGAGAGGTTTTTTATGAGCGTGTCAGATTCTCATGTTGCCCTTCCAGCTTAATTACATATTCATGGAGTGGGTCAGGTTGAAAAGGACCACAGGGCATCCTCAGTGTAAGCTCCCTGCTCAGGCAGGGTCACCCAAGAGCACATGGCACAGGATTGTGTCCAGATGATTCTTGAATCTCTCCAGTGAGGGAGACTCCAGAATCTCTACGGGCAACTGTTCCAGTGCTTGCTCACCCACAAAGTGAAGAAGTTCTTTCTCATGTCCATTGCCTCTTGTCCCATTGCTTGGCACCACTGGACAGTCTTGATGAGGTCCCCTCTGAGTTTTCTCTCCCTGAGGCTGAGCAGGCCCAGCTCCCTCAGCCTTTCCTCATAAGAGGGAGGCTCCATTATCTCTGTGGCTGGACCCAATGCAGGAGCTCAGTATCTTTCTTGCACTGAGGAGCCTAGAACTGGACACAGCACTCCAGGTGTGGGTGAGGATGAGCACAATGGTTCTTCTCTGTCCATCTCTCCAGCCAGCTGAGGTCCCTCTGAAGGTCTGCACATCCCTCTGGGATATTGGTCACTCCTCTCAGCTTTGTGTCATCAGTGAACTTGCTGAGGAGGCATCTTCATCCAGGTCACTGATGGATGGTTTAAACAATACTGGGCCCAGTATTGAAACTTGGGGCATGCTGCTAATGACAGTTACTGCAGTTCAGACATCTTGAATGACATTACTGACCACAAGGTATTTTCCCATTTTCATGGCTCACTTGTTGAGCTGAAGTACAGGCATTAAGATGACATATTTAATGTCCCATGACAGGAATGCTGATGTTATCAATGAAGTTCCCTCAGCCCTAAGGACACAAAAGGAGACAGGACTGTGTTTTCCCAATGTATCTTTAAGCCTAATATGGGAATGTAACATATGGTGAAATGGTGGCTTGGGAATGCTGCTTGGTTGAGGGTAGGAAAATATGTCTGTAGTGTGGTGGTTGCAAATCCTTTAGGCAGGATTTCGACACTGCACTGGATAGGAAAGATGACAAAAACATACCTAAATAGGCTCATCAATAAAATCCCTTCTTCAACAGAATGATATTTGCATATGTGAGAGGATGCACATTTTGCTCTTCTGGTTTCTCATTTTAATCATCTGGTCCTTAGGAAATTAGCAGGAAGCCAGCAGCAGAGAACTGATTTCCCAGTGATCCCCAGGCATCTTCTTTCAGTCACTGCCAAGTACCAGTAGGAAGTGAGGATTTAGTTCTTCTAACATAGTTTTGGTTTATGTTTCCTGCTGAGATTGCAACTTTATTAATGTCCTCAAAATGTTCCGGTCAAGGCACACTCCATGTTGGCTTGAAAAATATGAAATTAATGACCTGAGAAGTGCTGTGGGGGGATCTGAGAAATCTAGTGTTTCAGTGTGGTAGGAAAATTGCATTCTTTCCAGGGAATCAAAAAGCATCTGAAATAAACTGTTATGACACAGAGAGTTCTGATTTGCTATGTGGTTTTCTCCCATCCTGTAAATGAAGCTGGACAATTGCTTCAACTTTGGAAAACTGCGAGCAATTTCTTGTAGACCTTGGCTAGTGGCAGATGTTTCATAGCTAATTTAAATGCACATCAAGCCAAAAACTTTAAGTTTGGTTGAGAAGTAATCACCTAATGTCATACTGTGGGTTGGTTCTTTGTTCTTTTATTTTTAGCCTTCCAAATGAATGGAGAATACTTTCCTTCTGTTTTCATTTCCTTTTATATTTACATATAACACTTGTCATTGTATGGTAAAGCATCAAATTCAGCCCTTAACATTTCTGTAGCTTTGCCACCTTCAGTGGTTTGTCCACTGAATGGTATTGGGGTTTAGACACACATGTTTTAGGGCATGTGTTCCTGTGCTGATTTCTTCTTTTTAAATTGCTATATCCTTTGCTTGTCTTTTTCCTTTGATAACTTTGAGCTATTCCAAGGTCACCAAATCTGGTAAATAAGTCTTTGGTAAGAGATAGGGAAGTATGGACTGCTGTGTAGCTGATACCAACTTTGAGTTTATCATGCAGTCCTTAGAGAAAGCATCCATGGAATTAAGAGATTTACCTGATGGAGATTTAAATGCTTAACAGAACATAGACTGTTTTATTTAGTTATCTGTGTGCTATGTTTATTCATTAAAATCATGCTTTCTGTTACGTGATTTTTCAGGAATTTGCTGTAGACAGGGATGTCTTTTAAAATTATATTAGAACGTGTCCAGTTCTCCCTCTCTAATGCATGCAAAGTTCTGTTTTAATTACAGTCTGCCTTTTGGAGGAGTGTTTGGAGTGACAAATCAAATAATCTGTTTGATTTTGGCTTGACCTCCATTTCACTTCAGAATGAAACTATTTTTAACAGCTCCTCTGAGCTTACCACTGGGCAGTGCAATGTAGTGCAGCCCAAAGTCTGGAATACATTGCATAATGGTCCAGATTTGGTCCAGCCATGGAATTTATGGGCAGAACAAGCACAACGACTTTCTGCAAGGAAACTCTTTCTCCTGCCTTTTTCTCTGCCTTGAGGAAATGTGATAGGTCATGAAAAAATTTGAAACCTTTTATGTCTGAGTGGATAAAATAAAATAAACTGTGTCCCTTTGCCTTGTTCATAAATGAATGTCTTGCAGTGCCAACAATTTTAAAGTGAGGGCCATGTGAGACAAAGCTAGGCTCTTAATTTTGAAAAGGGAAGGCCTATAATTGGAACTAGCTGGCATCTAACCCCTCTTTTATTCACGGGTATAATAAGCACGAAGCTGTGCCAAAATAGACGTGTTTAAACCCTACCCACGGGTGCCAATAATCTGTGGGAGAGCTTTGTGCATGCTGTTCTTCTTGCCACCAGCTGAAGTGAACACCATCAACGAGAGCACTGAAATCCTTCACCTGGGCCCTGCTGTCACGACGGAGTACGTGGGCCAGAAGGCGCAGCAGGGCGAGTTCTGCGAGCGCTCCTGTGAGGAGCTGGGCTCCATGTTCACCGAGCTCACCGGCCTGCGCATCGTGGTCAACAGCCTGGCTGATAACCTCCAGAAAGTGGTGGGTGCTGCTGGCACCAGTATTGCTGTGCCTTGGCTTGTCTGGGCCCTGCTGCTGAGCCAAAGAGCGGCAGCTGTGGTGGTTCGCCCCAGAGTCACTTTTGGCTGGCTGGGGGTGCAGCTGGGGGCGCTGAGAAAAGGGATGGAGCTTACTCTGTGGAGGGTTTGCTCCTCAGGTTTTCCTCTGCAGGAGAAGCTTTAAGGCAATGGTGAAGGAAAGGAGTCAGTTCTGATGGAGGGTTTAATCCAGAGCTTTTACTCTGGCCCACAGACCTCTGAATTTAGCAACAGCTCCACCAGAACTGCTGAACCGTGTGGTTGCTCTCCCTTTTATCGGGGGAGAGGGGCAGGGGAGGGGTCAGGGAGCCACCAACCAGGTACAGGAGAGGAGGTCTGAAGGGACAGAGCACACCTGGATGGCCCAGCTCCACCCCAGGAGTTCTAAAGGGACAAAGGACACCTGGATGGCCCCATGCCCCCTCAGGGATAGAGAGCATCCTTTGAATCTGCAAATCACTCCAGCCCTTCTGGAATTCCAGGAGTGACTGACAGTGCTCACAGGGGTGGGGGAAGCAGGGGTGATTGGCACACCTGGGAGGGAATCTTCAGGGAGGAACCTGGGGTAAGCCATGACATCACACTGCAACAGGTAGGTACCTGCAGGTCTGGAGAACTGACAGAGGTCTGCTGTGCAGTGCTCTTTCCTTATTTTATGGGCATTTAATAGAGCTTTCTGTATACATATGAACACCTCTTAGTATATCTACATATATGTAAAGCTGTCCTCTTTTCATTTTCATTCTTTTCATTGTTATACTTCTTGAGTGTAACACTTAAATCATGGCTTGGTTTTCACAGCCTGGGTTTCAAAAAGCACACACACTTGCACTCATACACAGGGGAAATCCTTCAGGATTGGAAATTGAAAGCTAGCAATCCCAGCCTTGCTTGCTTACTGTTAAAGCCTTATTACCATGTTTACACCATTTAGGAATACATCAGTAAGAGGCTATCTGGGGTACCTAAACTGCAAGTAAGTGCATGGGATTTTCATAGTTGAAGTATGATGGTGATGTTTTGCTGTCTGCTGCTCTTCCTATTCTGAATCAACTAATTATTTCTGAAGGAATTTTATTAGCATGCCATATGTGGCAGGACTAAAATCTTCTCACCTAAAGATGAGCTGTACTAGAGGAAAGCAAAAGGGGTAAGAACAGATTTCCCTTGGTTTTGTGTGACTGTGTTTGCACTGTTGCTAGAAGAATTGCTATGCAGGATTGCAGTGCTTAAGATCATCTTCCTTATGTACATAAATGTGTAAAAATACATTTTTGATGGAAGAATTAAGTCCAGTCATGTCTAAGTTTTGTCTGTTTAAAACAGTTTGCTTATGATATACACAGTTTGTTTTCATTATCTTCATCTTCCAGTCTGAAGAGAACCAAATCATGTGGGAACTGATTGGGCCTAACAAAACCCTGAAGAACCAACCAGTTTGCTGGCAGGATGGCCGTGTCTTTGCAGATAATGAAAGCTGGATTGTGGATAGCTGCACCAAGTGTGTTTGCCAGGTAAGGTTTTGGAAATATTCTTTTTTAACAAAAAAGGAGTTCCAGCTCAACTCTCCATGTCAGGTTGCATTTACTTAGAGCTTGGCTGAACTTATTGACATTTATAAGAAGTTGTCCATGATGGAACAAATCAAAACATTTCCACACCTGAAACTTCTCCAGTTGCCCACCTTCATTTACCTCTCTGTGAGCATAAATCAGTAAATTGACTTCTTTGCCTTTAGGATTCCAAAATTGTGTGCAATCAAATCACCTGCCCAGCAGTGTCCTGTGCTGATCCAGCTTTTGTTGAAGGTGAATGCTGTCCAGTCTGCTCTCACTGTGAGTATTTAGCTGGGGAGAAAGATAGGTAGTCTTCAGCATTATTTAAAATCACTACTAGTATTTTTGAAAGCTCAAACTAAGTAAGGTGTCAAGGCAGGTAAGATCAATAGAGAACTTGCATGTATACAAAGATCATACAAAGTTACCTGGGGGCTTGAAGTTACCCTCTGAAGGACTTGGTCTGTCTTCATTGATTATATTGGTTGCTTAGAATTAAGGTGATAACCTGCTTAGTTACCTTGGGCATAAAATGTCAAAAGCATGTTTCTCCCCAGTCATGTTTCACAATTTTTTCCCCATGCAGAGCATAGGGCATGTTCTTACAATGTGCTTTTGATCATGTTCACCATTTTGCAGCTTTCAAAGGTGGGGCCACATCTCATCATACTGACCTATGTCCTGCAGCCAAAGGCAGCTTGGACTCAGGTTTTGGCTCAGTCCATTCTACAGATAAGATGTTCTTCCTTCAAAGATCAGTGCTTCATGCAAACACTCTGCACACAAGTTCATGAAGATCCAGGATTCTTATCTGAACTGACCTCTCATTATAGTCCCCCATAATTCTGTAATGTCAGTGGCAGCTTGGGAAAGCAAAACTAGAAGAGGAGAGATCTAAATGTTAAAGTGCATATTCTGCAGAAAAAGAGAAGAGAATATCTTCTAAATAGGGTAATAGAGCAACTTTCAAAGCCAAGCACTTTTTCTTACCTTTTGCTCTGCAGCTGATGACAGTGAGGAGGGCTGGTCCCCGTGGTCAGACTGGACCAAGTGCTCAGTTACCTGTGGCTCTGGGACACAGATGAGAGGAAGGTCGTGTGATGTCACCAGGAGTGCTTGTACAGGCCCTCACATCCAAACCAGGATGTGCAGCTTTAAAAAATGTGACCATCGCAGTAAGTAATACATTTCTTCCTTTTTAAAAGCTTCTTTGGACATCTCAAAGCAAAGCTAAGTTTAGTCAGGACAGTATGTACTTGAGAAATCCTATATACACAATTAAGGTAGTTGTCATTGGATTCTTTGCCAGTTTTCCCCTTTTAAATATTCCTCCCTTTCCTGACAGTTTAATAGGTATGTACCTTCTGGTCTCAGCTATGTTAAAAAAAAAATGATGATTGATCCTTTCTTTAACATTATGAACTGGAGTCTATTTTTTGAACTCACTTTTGGAGGCAGCACTTAGTTTGTAAGCATGATATGCAAGGCTTTGTTTATATCTGCCATTCATTGATTGTTGGGCCATTCCATTAACTTAGCTGTGTTTAGGAATACAGTAATCATGGAAGATTTCTGCAAAATATCAAACTGCTTTTATATTTAAGGCACTTACAAGGATGACATTCCAGAAGTGTAGTTAGTGCTATTGCAAGTCCCTGTGATACCCAGGCTAATAGAGTACCTAAGGCAATAGCTAGCAGCCAAGACTGCTAGATGTCCAAATGTACATTTTGTACAAGTGTTTGTTTCATTGCAAAAGTTTATTTTTAAATAAAATGCCTGACATAATCGTTAGTCAAACGTTGGTTACTGAAATTCCTGAGAGAGCTGTTCTGGAGTACCTGAGCTGCCTGCTGGGCTTTTTGGGAACAGAGAGGTGGGGCATTCAGCAGACGTGGTGAGAGGCTCCTCAGCAGGCTGCACAGTGAGCCTGTATGGCTGCTGCAGGGGCTGTTTGCTCTTTGCTCTGGCAGTACGTCAGGATGGTGGCTGGAGTCACTGGTCTCCCTGGTCCTCCTGCTCGGTCACGTGTGGAGTGGGGAACATCACCCGCATCCGCCTGTGCAACTCCCCCATCCCCCAGCTGGGCGGCAAGAGCTGTGTGGGCAGCGGGCGTGAGACAGAGCAGTGTGAGAAGGCTCCATGTCCAGGTATGGCTGGGCTCTTGGATCAAAGGGAACACAGTAATATTCCAGCTGAATTCCTTCTCTTTTGTTAGAGTCTTAAAAAATAAAATATATATATATGGATTTCTTTTCCTTTCTTTGCTGTTTTCTTTGTTGTTCTTTCTGGCCCGGGCCTCTCTGGTGTCTCTGTGTTTGTGAGGTTTCTGTTTTCCCCAGCCCTGGGTCTGAAGGAGAGATCGAGTTGTCTGCTCTCGTTCTCAGGAATTTGTTTATTCTTTGTTATCTCATATTCATTCCCTGGCCTGCCACAGCTTTCTGCAGGCCAGTGCTCTCCTCTTTGGGCTTGGTCTCCTTGTCACCTTCCTTTGTCATCACCTGACTGCCCTTGGGAGGGCACTATCTTTTATACAGAAAATTAGGTGTACTTTATTTATTACAATTCTCTAATATCTACTAACTATGCTGTACAGTGTACTCCTGCTCCAAACCAACCCAAATGTGCCACACCACCACAGCAGATGGAGAACAAGAGGATGAAGAAGCAGCTCAGGGACACACCCCACTGCCTCCAGCTTTTCCCCCTGATCCCACATTCTAAAATCCCAAAATCTACTTTCGCACCCTGTGACAAAATAATTATTATTCTATCTAAATTCTTGTTTATTCTAAATTTTCCCAGGACACTCAGAAGGATTTTATGATTCCCACACTCTTTATTCAGATCTATATGGCAGTGAATTTCTGTGATGAAAAATACCATTTTGTCTTACAAGTGAAATAAGACACAAGGGTGTTTTAAAAATGAAGGCAACAGTGCAATTAGAGGTTTTGTAAACATTCCAAGTTATAATTTGTCTTTAAATACTAAGAGTTTGAGAAATTTCCATTTTAGCAATATAACTCTGCTTATCAAAAATGAACACTTCTTTTCTAAAAGGAAGCTCTGTCTCTGTACTTGTTAGGAATAGGCATAGAATCCCCCAGCAGTCAGAGTTCTTTGATATTTGTGTGTGTATTTTTTACACGTTCAACACTTTTTGCTATTGCTACTAATTGCTATTATAATTCTTACTTATTCATCTACACTTTTAAGCCTTTTTAGAGACCTTTCAATCCCTACACTTTCACATAATTTTCCCTCCTTTTTTTCTGTTTGCATATCCAGTAGGCAAGGCATGCTGTTTTGAATCATTGGCCAAAAAATGCCTAGGAAGCAGTTGACTATTTTTCATTGTTTGTTTCTGAAATATCTCAGAGCAAACATCTGCCATCATCTTTCTATGGACGTAGTGAGTAACTGTCTCTAGCCAGGGATCTGATGGAGGGTTGTTGTTGGCACCAGGTGTGATTATTGCCTGTGATTCCCTGCTCTTTTGCCTGTCCTAGTGAATGGCCAGTGGGGTCCCTGGTCTCCGTGGTCTGCCTGCACAGTCACCTGTGGAGGGGGCATTCGTGAGAGGTCTCGCCTCTGTAACAGTCCAGAGCCACAGTATGGAGGAAAGCCCTGTGGGGGAGACACCAAGCAGCATGATGTGTGCAATAAGAAGGACTGCCCAATTGGTTGGTGTTCATCTTATTCAGTCTGAGTAATTGTTGGTGCTGTTATCTCTTGAATGGGTAGTTGTGAAGTGACCGGACAGGAACCTGCTAATTACACCTTTGTTTCAGTAGAGCATGTTTAACTATTTTAGAGTGCTGTTTTATATATATTTATAGTCTATTTTATATATATCT
>VXBS01001088.1:393379-560205 GCA_013400255.1 Sitta europaea | reverse complement strand
ATTTTATATATATCTCTATATATATTTATATATATTCATATCTATTTTATATATATAATTTTTATATAATACTATATATAGTATTTATATGGATTTTATATATAGTCACAACTTTCTTGAACGAGTATGCCTTTCTTAAATAGGGATTGAATATCCTTTAATATATTCAACTGGATGTAGCAATCTGTAATTTTTTCATATTAAATAAATAATACTTAATCTTAAATGCACTTAATAACCCAAACTTTAGGGGATTTATGAGAGTCTATTGCATCGAGTGTGGTTTAAACTAATGATCAGAGAACACCTGTTTCTTAAATGAAGTTTTACATACTTTCTATGCTGCTTACTTAATTTGTGTGTCTTTTCCAGATGGGTGTTTGTCAAACCCTTGCTTTCCTGGAGCAGAGTGCAGCAGTTACCCAGATGGGTCTTGGTCCTGTGGGGCGTGCCCAGCAGGGTACCTTGGCAATGGCACCTTCTGTGAGGATCTCGATGAGGTATTGGCTTTGCTGCCATCAACATGAGGAAATCACCAGGAAAAATGCATTCTTTGGGAGTTACACAGCCATCTAATTGGCTTCTCCTTTCTTTGCCTGCAGTGTGTAGCTGTGTCAGATGTTTGTTTCAGAGTGAACCAGGTCCACCGCTGTGTGAACACCAACCCCGGGTTCCACTGCTTGCCGTGTCCTCCACGCTACAAAGGCACTCAGCCCTATGGAGTGGGGCTCGAGGTGGCCAAGACAGAGAAGCAAGTAAGTGATCTTGAAGGGAATTTGATGGCTTTGAAGTATCTTCTTATTATTATTTGAAGTATTCTTATCTGAAGTCTCTTTGAATGATGGCGTGTGAAACTTGGGTACCAAACAAAAATAGCCTGAAGTAAATAACTGTTGGTTCAGAGAATTTTTGTTTTGAGTGACAAAACACTGAATTTGGGATTGGCTTTTTTAAGGGTTTGATTTTCTTTAGGCATCTGCACAGTTGTACCAAATGGAGCAAATTGCACTCCTTCCTCTGAGGTTGACATATCTGTTCTGGAGAGTGGAAACTGAAGAATTAGGATTGGTTTTTCATAAATATGACGCTGTTAATGTCAATGTTATCAGACACATGTCTGAAGTTCTCACTCCCTAAATTCCATTGGGCCAAAGCTTACCAGTGGTGAAGGACAGCAGGAAGTAGAAGTGAGGTTGAAGGCTACAGTTTCCTAAAGACAAAAATGTAAAAGTGGAAGTCATGGTTTGCCTTCTCTTTGTTCCTGTTAAATCAATCTGTGGTTAGCTCAGCTTGTGAATTCTACATGTGAACCATCTGTGTAAGATTCTCAAATACTGCCAATGAAAAATATAGTTAGTGATAAGGAAGAGGTAACAAAAACTTGTGTAAAGTGTACACAAAAGTTACTTAGGATTTAAGAAAATAAGACTTCTTGGATTTAAGAAAATACGATACTCCTTTTGTACTGTCAGGCAGAACATTAAAGAAAAGAGGTGAGTACAATCTCCTTTTGTTGCACTTGCACTTAATTTCTGGGTTCTAACAACATCTGGAAGAAGGCAGATACAGTTCTGAAATTGTTAACCACTTTAATTGCTTTTTAAATAATGTCCAATTTTTGCTGTGGTTTGTTTTAAATATTTTCCTTGTACATATTTGTTGGAGATGTGGACTGACAGAGCTGTATGATTTACTAACCACAATCAAAACAAAGCTCCTGTCTTCAGAGCCTTAAATAACTGCTCTGATTTTGACCAAGCTGAGGCACACACAGCTGGCTGTGATTATCAGGTTTCAGTGAATGTGCTTCATCATTTATAGGTCTGTGAACCTGAGAATCCGTGCAAGGACAAGACACATAGCTGCCATAAGTCTGCAGAGTGCATCTACCTGGGCCATTTCAGTGAGCCAATGTACAAATGTGAGTGTAGGACAGGTTATGCTGGTGATGGACGCATCTGTGGGGAGGATTCAGATTTGGATGGCTGGCCCAATAACAACTTGGTCTGTGCTGCTAATGCAACATACCACTGTGTGAAGGTAGGTGGAAAAGGTTCATGAAAATGGCATATGTTAACAAAATTTTCACTTTTTCCTAAATAGTTATGTGTAACACTTTTAATTCATGAAGCTGGTGGTTGCTTTCGGTAAGCTTGGACTGTCACAGCATGCTCGTTTTCTAGGAGGTGCTGTGAAATGTGTATTCACTTATTCTGGGAAAATACAGTAAGGGTTGCTCAAAATTAAATCCAGAGACCTCTGCTTTGGATTTTTTCCTGCTTGGAATACATGGACAGTTGGGATGCTCGTGAATGGAGTTAGCACACTGAGCAGGAGTTGCCTAAAGCATGGGTGTGAAGCACACAGCTAGTGAGAACCAAACAGGTCTCAGGGCCCAGGGGAGTGGGAACTCCTACCTGCAGGGCTTGTAAAAACACACTGACAGCCATGGAAGGGCTGGAGCTCAAAATGCTGTGTTGCTGCATTTTAAAGAGTTAAGCAGACCACACACTGGAGAGTGGATTCAGAGCCTGAGATAATTTTTAACAGTAGGAGCCTGAGAGAAGAATGAATGTGACTAATTAGAGGAGTTCTCCTTATTGCAAAGGCTCACAGGGACAGGATGAGAGATTCAGCCTCTCTCACCCTTCAGAGATGTGAAATCTCAGCTCTCACCCTCCCAAGGGCACTGACCTGACCTGCCTGGCTCTACACCTGGCAAATGGGACCTGTCCAGCCTTGCTGTGCTGTGGTAGTGAACAAGGAAACATTATTAGGAAAGTTTGAAATCAGCCTGTTTGAGAGACTAAGTCACTTGAGTCACTGGGCTCTGTCAGCTGAAGAGTTTCAGATAGGGGTGGAAATCTGGGCCTCAAATGTTGGCCTTCCTCCCTGTCATTGATGTCTGCTCACTGTGGATTCAGCCAACTCAGCTGTGGCAGTTCATATATATTTCTGTCAGTTCCTGTCATCAGAATTTGCATATGTTCCCTCATGATGTAACACAAATTCATTTTGGTTAAACACAACATGCTGAACCCATTCAGAAAAGAACCTGTTTCCAAAGATTGTTTCATGTTTTGTATTATATATTATCTTATATTATTATTGTATATTTGTTGATCTAATAGATACAAGTACTTCATTTAAGGGGACCTCTCTGCCCACCAAAAATGATGTATTCTTTACAAAATATCCTAGCTGAGTAATCTGATTTTAAAAAGCTTCTTCCCTTGAGCTGATAGTGATTGAAAATTAACTTACTCTTCTGACTAACTGTTTCAAATTTTTCATTGTTTCAAAAATTTTTGTAACACTGATAACCAGTGTTGAGATGGACAGTCAAGACTCTTCAAAGGTATTTGGTAAAAATTCTGGGGATTCAATATTTATCCCAATATTTCTAGTTCTCTTTTTCTTAAATTGTCTGTACTATTAGAACCACTGAGATTGAAAACACCTTATTATAATATGCATTCTTTAGAGCATGTGTTACAAAAGGGATTTTTCTGCACTCTTGACAGATTCAGTTTTGGGTGAGCTAGATCTGGAGTGTGAGTGAAAATGAGAATAACAGAGTGTGTTTTCATGGATGTATTTATTCATAACAAGTGGTAGAATTGCAATCCATTTTAACTGATTTTGGTATTTTTTTAAATGCATATTAAAAGTTTGGCAAGCTGTTTTACTTCTTATTTTTCAGTGTAACTTAAGAATTAAAATAATCATTCTTTACAAAGCTGTGATACAAAATAATTAAGAGTTCTTTTGTCTTTTATTTGTAAAGCCATGGGAGTGCAAAGGTACTGTTTTACAGAACAGTATAAAGACACTTTTTCCAAAATCCTTTCTTAGAGTGTTTCTCCTTCATTGCTGTGTAGTACTTTCCATTCTGTGCAGTGACTTTCCATACAAACAGCTGTTTCTGAAGACCTCTTGCCTTGTTTTTTGCATTTTTCTGGCAACAAAACCTGGCCATTTTTATGTAATCTTCAAACACATCTCATGAGTTGTCTATAAAAAGTTGGTGTAAGAGTGCATGTCTGTGTGTGTGGTGTGTCTGTTCTCTGCTAGTTCCCTCTAAAATTTACTAGAAACGTCTCTTGAATAGCAGCTGGGAAATAGAGTGATTTGCAGCTGCATGTCAGTGGCTTTACACTGTGAAAGGAGCAAATGAATACTACCTTTGGCAACAAAAAACCAGGCACTTGAAAAAGTGATTTGCTGATTGCTCTTGTTTTATAGTCTCTGGTGTACCATAGCTACTCTTCTGCCCAGGCAAGTTATTCTGACATCATGTAAACAGAATGTATTGATCATTTTTTTTGGCCAGGATAACTGTCCCCTTCTGCCTAACTCTGGTCAAGAAGACTTTGATAAAGATGGCAAAGGAGATGCCTGTGATGAGGATGATGACAACGATGGTGTGGAAGATGACAAAGTAAGATGTTTTGTTTTTTTTTGCAGTACATTTGACCTAAACAGCTGATTTTAAGGAAAACTGTTACACTGGATGTGAACTTTATTGTTCAGAGCTTCAGCTGAGTTATTCTTCCTTCCCTGAGTGATGTGTAGTGCAGAGTGAAGCTGTGTTCAGTCCAAGGAGAGTACTGTGCAGAGCCAGGCAGCCTGGGAACTGCAGGAGCTGTGTGCTCTGTATCAGTGCAGAGTTCAGTTATGGAAAGGGCCATTGGATTCTTCATATTGTAATAGGGGAGTGACAAGTCTCCTGTATTTGAAAAGCTGGTATATGTGGTATTATTTTTGTTCATTATGACTAGTTTCTAAAGCAACTCTAAACACAGCCACTACCAAAGGAAGCTGGTGGGAGGAAAATACCCAACCTGGTTCATACTTTGTTCAGATCTGTCTAGAAGATAAATTAATTTACCTGCAGAGTCACTTGGTCTAAAACTGTTGCCTTGTACATTCAACTGAAGATAGAGGCACTCTGAGAGTTTGCTTCACCCTGGCTTTTTAGACTGTGGTTAGGGTGAGTGAGTTGGTATTCTAATTTTACTGTTCCTTTTTGTTGCCTTCAAAGGGAACCCAGATGCTCTAGAGCTAAAGATGGTTAAAGTTGGGTAACAGCCATGTTCATTTGCTTTCTCATTGGAAAACTTAAAAAAATCAAGGAATCATTTGATAAAGTAATATGATTTAGTATGTGTACTTTTTAAAATTGTAGCTAGAAATTATTTTATGAACAGGATGAAGTTTTGATTTATTCTATATGTTTCCCTTAATTGTATGAAATGTACTTCTGGGGAATTTAAAATATTGTGCTAAAAATTATTTCCTATTAAATATGGGCTTTTATATTTAGGAGAGGAAAAAGTAGTTTAAAGATTTTTTTCCTCATGACGTCTCTTCAGATTCCATGGCACTGATGTAGCCCTCACTCCCACTGTTTTGGTTTTCTTTCTTTCTCCTTTGCATTTCACACTGAGTGCTTTCTTGTGCCTGTGCAAAAGTCCACTTGCAGTTTGGGAATGTGTGAAATGTAAGAATTATTCTTCTGGCATAGTTTGAAATAAAAGATTTTTGTTAAATAAGAGTATTCAATTTTAACATTTTTAAAAACTTTTTACATTTTATCTTGTTCAATAGAACACAACCAATGAAAAGTCAATACTTGTCTAAATTGAAAAATCGAAATGTGTGATATAAACTTGAAAATACTGACACTAATTTGTTCCAAAAAAGTCAGAGTAACTTTTATACAATTTATAAACAATTTATATCATTTATAAGCAATTATAGTTGTTTCTTTTTTGTTTTTCAAAAGTTATAACATGCAGCTGAAGTTGACCTGACTTTGCAATATATTCTGAAATTTATTTTTTTTTTAAGTACATGTACCAGTGGTAGACCTCTATTTAAATGTCTGGGTACAGATCCAGTTCAGATGCCTGTTGCTCTCCCTGTGAGATGTGGCACACATGCTTTGTACAAAGCAGACAGTGAGCCAGGCTCTCCAGGTGCCATCCTCTTACCACCAAGACCTTCACTATAGGAACAGCTTGTCCACTGAAAAAATAATGGATTTTGATTTTTGATTTAAAAAAAATGATAAATTTGCTTTTTGAGTTCTGCCCAAGATGAGCAGGAGTTACCACTTCATGGAGTGCTCTGATGAGTTGTGATTTCTCTGGTGAAATCTGCTTTTTCCCTCCCAGGACAATTGCCCTCTGCTGTTCAACCCCCGGCAGTTCGATTATGACAAGGACGAGGTTGGGGATCGCTGTGACAATTGTCCCTACGTGCACAACCCTGCCCAGATCGACACAGACAACAATGGGGAGGGGGACTCCTGTGCTGTGGACATCGATGGAGATGGTAGGATGTCACTTTGGAGAATTAGGTGCTGTTCCACAAGTGCACTTTGCTGTGTGGCCACTGTTGTCTCTGTGACACAGAGAGGGAACACAGCACACACACAGCAGGGTTCAGGAGAGAAGAAGAGAAGAAGAACTCTCTTTTATTGTCAACCTCGGATCTCTCAGTCTCTGGGCAGTGCCTAGAGATTGCACAGAGCAGTTCCCACCTCTCCATCCCACTGGGCACTGAGAAGTCCATCAGGTGATATCTACTTTGAAGTAGATCTTTTGTTTTGTAATGAAGTTTCCTGAGGAGGAGATATTTCTTTTGAAAATTTGGCCTGCTGTACAATTAGTGATGCATATGTTCTGGTAAAATTAAGTTATTTAATGCTGAGGCAGCTGAATAGTGATACAGTAGTTTCTAGACAAAAGTTCAGAAGTTTGAACCTGATATAGCTGTGTGTTCTATGCCATTTCTTACAGAGGGGGAATGAAATCCAAACCAATTTATTTTAAAAATAAAACCTCACCCCTTTACTTGTTATTCTATGAAAAGGACTAAATTCTTAGGATGTAATCAGCCCTTATTCTTCTATAGGAAAATACATATAGAAGTCTTTGTCATAACAAGGAATATGGAATTGATAGCAAATTTTTCTTTCTAATATTAGTCTTAACTATTTGTAGTGATCAGAAAGTGATTTATGAACCCCTTGACAGCCTTGCTTCTTCACTGGTGACTCCTGCAGCCTATGGCTGGCTGTGTTGGATGGGGTGTCACTTTGAGTTTTTCAATATTTTGTTGTTTTTTTTCCCCTAGACATTTTTAATGAACGAGATAATTGCCCTTACGTCTACAACACAGACCAGAGTGATACAGATGGAGATGGAGTTGGTGACCAGTGTGATAATTGTCCATTGATGCATAATCCAGACCAGGTAAATGGTGAAAACACTTTTCCTTGATGGTAACATCAGAACAGGGCAGAGAAAAGAACACAGGGATTGCTATCAGTTCCCTGTACTGAGCAGCTGGAGAGGTGGATCTATATTATATTGCTCACTTTCACAGCTCATGTTGGGAAATGTCTTTGATCAGATGAGAAGGAAGTACAATGGAGAGGTGGAGCTATATTTTATAGCTCACTTTCACAGCTCATGTTGGGAAATGTCTTTGATCAGATGAGAAGGAAGTACAATGGAGAGGTGGAGCTATATTTTATAGCTCACTTTCACAGCTCATGTTGGGAGATCCCTTTGTATCAGATGAGAAGGAAGTGCAGTGATGATTGCTTTAACCCGTCTGCAAATAAAGCCCTGCCCTGCAATTAGCCTGGGCACCAGATCTCACCCACTGAGAGAAGAATAAGGAGCATTACTAGCTTGGAGTTAGGCTTGTGATTTAAGCACAGTTGTCCTTGTCACTGCAGAAGCCCTTGAAGAGAAGTGTGGAGCAGTTGTGTACCAGGCTGTTCTTCTGCACTGAGTAACAATAACAAAACCACCCTGTGCAATTCCTTTCTGGGGTAGACCGATGCAGATAACGACCTTGTTGGAGACCAGTGTGACAACAACGAGGACATTGATGAGGATGGCCACCAGAACAACCAGGACAACTGCCCTTACATCCCCAATGCCAACCAGGCTGACCATGACCAGGATGGCAAAGGAGATGCCTGTGACCCTGACGATGACAACGACGGCGTCCCCGACGACAGGGACAACTGCCGCCTGAGACACAACCCTGGGCAGGAGGACTCTGATGGTGAGAACAGGGCCACAGGGGGTGCTGACACTTCCCAGGAGGGGATTCTGATCTTGGAGTGTTAACAACACCTGGGAAAGAGGGACTTTACATCACACTGACACACTGGGCACAGCGTGGAATTTGAGAGAAATGAAGTTCGGTTGACGGTTAGAGCGTTAGGAGATGTCTTGGGCAGGAGCTCAGATGTGCACATAATTATAGAAGGAAACCCTCAACAAAGTTTTTAAAAGAAAAAAGAATCTGTGGTTTTGTTATTAGTCTTACTTTCACATTTAATTGAAATATCAAAAGTGTCAGAAAATATTTCAAATAGCTTGAATTACAAATGTCTTAAAAAATGAGAAATGAGCTGTTTTACTTTCAGAGAAGTCACCAGCTGAAAATTAAAATGAAAAAAAATATGGTTTACTGCTCTATTTTGAAAAACACACTGTTTCATCAGGATTTTTTAAGTCTAAAAGTATTGTTAATTTTAATTATTTTTTTAAAATCTGATTCCTAAGCAGCTTTCCTCAAATTTTCTTTACAGGCTGCTTTGAATATGTCTTGATGATATACATGTCACAGTTTAAAAAATGGCTATGTAAATGCTCTTTTTTCCAGGGGTTTTTTTTTTGGGTTTTTTTTTTGGTAAAATGTTGGTCACCTCAAACAGTCCTTCTCTGAGCTTTGCATTCTTTAAATAATGAAATAGAGATAGCCTCACTATTATAATTTTAGTTTTGAAAATGCTTATGATCCTTTGAAAACCACCAAATATGTTTTGGTGCAACAAATGCAGGTAAGCCATTTCTGTTCCAAGTTATACAACTTGCTGGAACCATTCCATGGCTGAGCAGTAGAAATTGGAAGCAGAATTTATTACTTACACAATATGTTTTTAGGTACATTTAGAAAGTTAAAATGCTGAGTCTTGTCTGATTTCCTGGTAGGACTGCAGCTGTCAGTAGGAAGTTTCTGGTTGGCAGAAGTAGCTCTTAATTTATATAACCTTTCAGTCCTATAATATGTGTCCAGAATATCTTTATACTTGCCAGTGCCTGAAATAGCCCCTTAATTTCATAAATCCACAATAAGAGTGACCCCAAGCATCCATTACCTGGTTCTTGTAAAAGAAACTACATTGATGTATGGATTAATGATTCTGAAAAAAACATATATTTCATCAGTTTAGCCAGCTCATCACTGTCATTAGCTCCATCATTAGCAAGTCCAACAGAAATCTTGGAAAAGGGGTGAATAAAGCCAAGAATTGCTCCAATGCTCTTGAAGATGTGAGGTTTAGCACATAAAGATGAGGCCCTGGAGAGAGCTGTTGGATGTAACTGGATAAACAAACACTTCCTAACTTCCCTTGACAGGGAATGAATGTTGTCAGCAGCAACTCACAGCCAAATGAACATCAGCTGGACTCTTAGTGAATAATTAGATTCTTCTCTGAATTATCTCTTTGATTTGGCAAAGGAAACAAAATAGGAAATTAATTCCCTTTTCTCAAAGAAGGCAGCTAAGACAAACAGGTGGAAGAACAGCCAGCTGCTCAGGATTTGGAGTTGTCTATGGCAGATATCCAGGGTGGGAAATGGGACCATTGTACCATGAGTCTGAGCTGCAGAGAGCCCTGAGACACTAGATGTTTCACTTTTCTCTAATCACTCTTTTCATTTTGGATGTTGCCTAAAACTCTTCCTGCTTTCTGACTGGAAGCCCTACACTGTGTTGGTTAGCCATGGCAGCTTTCTATTTTTCTGCCAAACATCTAGTGGTAGGTCAGAATGGAATGAGCTAGGTCATTGCTATTTCCCACTGTGTTAATTCCCATGTTCTTAGGGAAAACATAAACACTGGAGGAAAATAAAGTTAAAAAAAAAAAAAGGAGATGTTCTGTTGTGTAGGGAAAGAAAAAGATCAGTTCACAGAACTGGTTTTGCATTAGTTCCAGTGTAATATCCAGTGGTTTCTGTTGTCAAAGTTGGAACCATTTGGGTGTTTGCTTCTATTCATGTCTAGCCAAGGTTTCTACATTATTTCCAGGTCTCTGTGCTATTGTGTGCCATGGAGTAACAGAGTCATTGGCAATGAGATTTTTTATAGATACCTTCTTTCACTTCTTGCTATTTGAGGCAAGTCACATCTCCTGGTTTCCATTAATATTATAGATAAACTTAGAAAGGAAATAGTTTTTCTGGAATTTGAGTGTAGTAAAAGTGTTGAGCAGAAGCACACTACAGATGAGCTGTATTTTTTTGTTCTCTAAAAGACTTCTGTAATTCATATAACAAAACAATTTTTTCCTTTCTCTGAGTCCTGTTGAATGCAGTGCTGCCTTCTTTTCCAATGCTTTTTTCTGAAGCACTATATTTTTATAAAAAAGTCAAATTGTTCTACCTAAAAGCAAAAGAATGGCTAAGCATCTATGAATATTTAACTACAAGAGTCTTCCCCCTTTCTTTTGACATAGAGGTGACACATCTGCAATGTGGAGCATCTTTGATGGATTGTTGCAGAAATAATCTTGAGAGCGATAAGAGTGAAAAAAAGGTTTAATATGAGCAACAATATAGAAATACTTAGTAATGTGTGGCAGATAAAGATTTTAATTCTGTTCTCTGAAGTGATTTGCACAGCACATATTAAAATATGGTTTTGTATCCACATCTGGAACAAATCAAAGTGAAGATATAATGCAAGCATTAGTGAATTACATCGACATAGCAAACTTCCAACTTTCCCACCCTGATTCCAAAGTGCTGTATGAACTGGGGCTGGATAAATTGCTCACAATTGCCTCTTCTTATTCACATTGCCTGCAGGTGATGGCAGAGGTGATATTTGCAAGGATGACTTTGACAATGACAACGTTCCAGATATTTATGATGTGTGCCCTGAAAACAATGCCATCAGTGAAACTGATTTCAGGAAGTTCCAGATGGTCCCTCTGGACCCCAAGGGAACAGCTCAGATTGATCCCAACTGGGTTATTCGCCACCAAGGCAAGGAGCTGGTGCAGACTGCTAACTCTGATCCTGGAATAGCTGTGGGTGAGTGTCAGATCTCAGTCATCAGCTCTGGAAAAGTAACCAGTGATTCTGTGATGAGGAAAAGGAAGAAAAGGCAGATGAATGCACCTCTTTGGTGCTGCAGACTTTGGACTAATCATGGAGGCAGTGTATGTGCTCAAAGTATAAACAGCTCCATGCTGCCTGCATTTGTTACCCACTAATCTCATCACTGACTGTAACATACATAAAATATACTATTGAAAAAAAATATATAAGTATAATGCCTGCTGTCTTCAATGCCCCTTGTAAGCAGCTTACTTCTCTGCAGAAGTTCCCATGCAGGCAGGTGTAATTACCTTCCCGTGTCCAGGTGAGGAAACTAAGAAACACCAGTTCTGCCTCGTGCCAAAGTTCAGCTGGGTGCCCTGGGGGTGTGGGTGTCCCAGCAGTGTAACTCAGTGCTGCTCTCTTTGGTGCTCTCCAGGCTATGATGAGTTCAGCTCTGTGGATTTCAGTGGCACGTTCTACGTGAACACCGACCGCGACGACGACTACGCCGGCTTTGTCTTTGGCTACCAGTCCAGCAGCCGCTTCTACGTGCTCATGTGGAAGCAGGTCACCCAGACCTACTGGGAGGATAAACCCACCAGGGCTTATGGCTATTCTGGGGTGTCACTCAAAGTGGTGAATTCCACAACAGGCACTGGGGAACACTTGCGAAATGCTCTCTGGCACACAGGGAACACCCCCGGACAGGTGAGACATTTAAAACTTCAGTGCATGACTAATATTTTAAAAATCAGGGACAGGTTTCAAAAAGAATTTCCTTTCACACCTCAATTTCTGCAGATGTTTATCAGTGTTTTCTTCAATTCCCTTATGTTACTGTGACATAGATAGAAATACACAGTAACACACATAACAGGTGTTCAGGTAGAGAAGAAGAAAGGAAGTTTTTAGTTTATTGTTGACTTTGTGAATACAAGTTTCTGGACAGTGATCAGAGATTGGATAGAGAAGTTACTACCTCTCTATCTTCACTGGTCACTTGAAGTTTATTGGGTGATATTTTTTACAAAGGAATGTAAACATGATTCTTGTTTTTCTTACAATTCGTGAGAATTGACTCTACTATACTAAAACAAATCAGAAGGCTGATTTTTAGAGACAACACCCTTATAGGTAGTATCAATAGTAACACATGCATTGTATTTCATAGAAAATCACATGTATAAAAGGGAACATGAGGTGTGATCAAAAGGAAAGTGAGAGAGATGTCTCAGTTATGCACAAATGCTTTGTTACTTCTGTATTGGCACTTGCTTCTTTGGTGATCCAGCTTGTTTGAATTATACATGGTTTAGAGCACAGTAACCAGTGACAGAAAAAGAGAAGACATTTTAAAAAAGAGAGAAAAACTGCTGCTCTTCCAAATAGGGTCCAACCATAGAAGAAACTTGTGCATTTTGGAAATTAGGTTAGTAGGGCTTGGATAGGAATTGTGGATAGGAATTGGCAGGACTGTTCCTGAGTGGAAGTTTTCAAGGAGCAGCCACAGGCAGTAACATCTGTGCCAGCTGCAGTTCCTCTCCCTCACTGGGGGCACTCCTGCAGCATCAGCTCTGTCAGGTGCAAACCCAGAGTTCCAGAAGCATTTGGACAATTCTCCTGGACACATGAGGTGTCTTGGGGCTGGTCCTTTGCATGGCCAGGAGCTGCAGTTGATGATCCTTGTGGGTCCCTTGCAATTCATCTGATTCTGTGATGTCATAAGAGAAATCAAGGTTGGAGACCATAATTGTCTTCAGAGACTCTAGCTGTGGAACTGCAGATGAATAACTGATCAACAGTTTAGGACAGAAATCTCCATTACTCTCACCCTATAAAAGAAGTCTTTTGATGATCCAGTCAAATGTTAAACTATTTTCAGTTTCCTACCCTGCAGAAAACAAGCTTTGGCAGTAACTGTGAGCAGAGTTCCTGGGGCAGGGTGTGTTTCTAATAAAGCACTTGTGTTCCTCCTGTAGGTTCGTACTTTGTGGCATGATCCCAAGAACATTGGCTGGAAAGATTATACTGCTTACAGGTGGCATTTGATTCATAGGCCTAAAACAGGATTAATAAAGTAAGAAATATTGCTGTACCTCTACATTTTCTAGTAGCAATGCTTTTGTCTCTGTTGATTTAAAATCTACGTTATCAGTTTCATTCTTGTTTCTGGTAATTGTTACTTGTGTGACAGTTTGTCCAACGTTTTGGGAACGTTTTGTTATCTTCAGAATAAGTTATTTTCCTTTTCAGATGTATTTAATTTAGTCTGGATGGTTCACTATATACATCAGCTAAATACCCTTAAATTAAAGAGAAAAAAAAAATAGACCTCTTTGTCAAGCTTTTCTGTGAAGAGACCAAAAATTCCTGAGCAAAACTCAAAGCAAGATGAGAACATGAGATTGCTCCCCAGCCTGTGGAATTTCAGTGAATGAAAATAATTATAAACATGAGCATTGCCTCAGGGAAGAAGGCCAAGGGCCTGTCTGCTGCAGCATCCTGTCTCTGCAGTGGCTTACCCAGCACATCTGTCACCCACTGCAGGAGCTGGGACTTTGTGTCAGCTCAGCTGTTAAGCTGATGGCCCAAAGACTGAGCATGAACTCCTGTCAGTTTTATCTGCTGACTACTGGAGCTGTAAAGGATATTTTTCATGGGGTAGAGTCAGACCCCATGTGTGCAGGGAGTTTTCATTTGGTGAAAGACAGAGTGTAGCCAAATTAGGATAGACTGATTTACTTGTTTCTTGGAAAGAGGAGTTTCTTTATGCTTCAGTGCATTGCAGTGCAAAGCATTGACTGAGACAGGTCAAAAGGAAACTTGATTTGTGATCATTCATGTTGCTGTTACCTGTAACTTCCTTTACAGAATCTAAATGGTGTCAGACAAAAGACATTACCACTGGTATCTCATTAGATTAATCTAGCACAGCAAATTCTGTGGTTTGGGCATTAAATTCCTTCATACTTTAGGGTGTTCTGATAGAAAATAAATTATTTTTTTTACTCATGTAGTCATGAGACAATTTTATTTGTACAGAAATATCAATTCCATATGAATATGATCAGAGCTATGTAATTTTTTTGGTGGGTTGACTGAACTATTAAACTCTTCCCATATGTTTTGGTCCTTGATATTTTGAGAATTATATTAAATAGGATTATATGGACATGAAAATCTGTCATATTTTTGACTGTTCTTTTCACCATCCATTAAATGCTGAGCTCAGGGAGCAGTTTTGTACTTGTCTTTGTGCACTCTTCAGGAAACAGAACAATTTATTGCAAGTGCTGGACATGCATTTCTGTCTAAACAGAAATCTGCCCCTCCCTAACCCCTGAGTTCAAGAAGCTGCTCAGGTGTTTTCATCCTCCTGTGAAGCCACCTTGCTGTGTATAACTAATGCATTGTCAATAGAAGCAGGACAATAATCCCTGCCTCCAAAGACTACTCTAATTCACAAACTAGAGAGGAATTTCTCATTTGGCCCAGGAGACTGAGAGCCTAAAATTCTGGACTGTCTCAGGGTTTCCCAGGAGAAGCAGAGGATCCAAGTTTGCAGAAGTACAGCCTCTCTGATAAAGAGAGAAAATGAAGTGCTGTCTTTCGAGGTCTTTTGTCTCCAGGGTAGATGCCTGAAATACAAAAAACCCTAAATTCTCCTTTTCCAATTTATTGTTAGTCTAGCTGTTCGTGTCCAAATCCTTCCAGCTTTCATTAAGCTCTAAAAATGTCTGAAATTGAGATTCAGCATGTCTCCAATTAATGTTTTGACTCAAAAGGGATGGTCCTTCCAATTTCTGCTGTTGGCCCTTGCACCTAAAGATAAATAAATCAGCTGTTCCCCCAGCTTTGCTCAGGGATGTGACAGGCTTCACTGGGGCAGGGGTTTATCAGTGAGTGCTAGTACATGACACAGTTCATTCCAGGAGACATGCTGCTCTAAAGAAAGAACTGGGAAATCTCTTGCAGATGGTGTGCATAAAATCACTGAGGAGCAGCCCCCCTGCTTCTGATTAATGTCTGATTAATGTCTTCTGGCTGCCAGCCAGGTGGGTGAGACAGAGAAGGGATCCCTACAGTGAGGTTGGCTTTTTGGTGCCTTGTTAAAATGAATTCTCTTCCAGTTTTTAGAGACTGTTACCAGCTCTTACACTGGATACTGTGCTATCCTCCTTGTTTAATTTATGTTCTTCTTTACAGAGTTCTGGTTTATGAAGGGAAACAAGTCATGGTGGATTCTGGACCAATCTATGATACAACTTTTGCTGGTGGACGATTAGGGCTTTTTGTCTTCTCTCAAGAGATGGTCTACTTCTCTGACCTCAAATATGAATGCAGAGGTTAGTCACAAAAAATGCCTAGAAGATGGTGAAGCCTTTCATATCTTGTGGGACAGACACAAAGTGTCTAAATGAAAAGTATCCTCTAAATGAAAAGCAATCTGTAATATCATGGCATGGCATAAACCTTTGGTGAAATGCCATGAATGCCCCTTGCCCCTGGAGTCATCTCAATTTGAATAATAAACCCCAGATGTTTAATACTATCCACCTGGAAAAAATGAGGTAGAAATTTCTGAGAGAGACCTGCTTAGAATTCTCTCTGAATATCCACTGTCCTCTGTAGGCTGTTATGTCCTGCAGGCAGGGAGATACTTCTGGGTCACCCCTCTTTCAAGAGGCATGGAAAAGAGAGCAGACATCTTTAATGAGCATGTCTGTCTGTAATGCCTTGTCTGAAATGTTTTGAAATACAGAAAATGCTTTTCCAGCCTTTCTGGTATGTGATTTTGTGTGTACATTTAGATTCAGAGCTGCCCATACACATGCTTGTGTCTTTCTCTATGTAGGCACAGGTGCTTTTATATAAATGTCCTCCCATTTGTAGGAAAAGGAAGAACAGAAAGTGTTCTGCTGCATCTCTTTAGTGTATCATAGTGGATTTCTAGTGTGATTGACTTCCTAACCCAAAAAAAAAAATAAACCCTGACCACAATTCATTTATTTTTAATTTTTATTTTTCCCACTTCTTTCAGATGCTTGAGCAACGGTTGCTGCATTACTAGCAAAGTACTGTAGATGCTATGCAACCCAGACACCTCAGTACACCCTGGTACTCCCAGTTTCTATTTTTGTGTGCCTCCTGCCTTCTCTCCTCGTGCTCCACTCTCCAGGACCCTCCCAGCTGCCAGGAGTGCTTCAGCCCCCCTCCCAGCCAAGTGCCTTCTCCCAGCCAGGACCAAGAGCCCTGAAGGTGAACGTCAGACCCACCACTGCAGCCAAAGCAGATTGAAACCTTAGAACACTTTGTAGAGTGAAAACTTAGCAAAACCTCTTTGTTTACTTGTCTTTTTTAAAGAATGACGTTTACATATAAAAATGTAATTACTTAATGTATTTATATATATGGAGAAAAAAGAGGGGGGATGATGATTATCAGTCGTTATGTTTAAGTGAGGAAAAATGTGTCTTCATTTTTGGGTGTGTGGTTGCCACTTCTTTGCTCTGATCCAGGCTGGACTTCAGTAACACAGAGCTTCTGGGTGTAATTTTAGCAAAGTAATGGAGGGCCACACCAACAGTGAAAATTACTTTGGATATTAAAGATCAATTCTAAACATTTCTTGATTCAAAAAGGTGCTTAGTTGATAAGGGTGCTCTTGGTAACACTCTTTAAAATAATTTCTGGTAGAACTGTCAAATTTGCAGCCTAAAGCATTCTTTAGTAGAGGCTTTATTTAGGCCAAACAGAATGGAAGTAGAAACTCTCATGTGAAAGGGAAGAGTGATTCATTTAAACATCTGAAGCTATCACTATTGTGTGACTTTCAGAAAATCATTTCCAGTTGCCCTGTTTTCATCATATTCTGCATTGCCTGGTAATAAAGAATATACCCTGACCATGTGGAGCAAAATGAACCTGAACCACTTCTCCACCTCTGCTGCAAAAAGCACTTTGACATCCTGAATCCTGATGAGGGTTTTTGAAAAGGTGGCAATGCTGCCATTACCTAATTTGGTAACATATGAATTTAAGGTTCCATTTATAAATATTTTTTTTAGTATTTATTGTGATTATCACACCAAGCTACCTTCTCTGATAATTGATTTTAGAGCATATAATCCACCAGTAATCCATTCACAAATAATATTCTAAAGCTGTTTTTGAAAGCATGTCACAATATGTAGATATTGTCAAAGCATGGCTTACACTTAAGTATAGTTCCATGGGTTATAGTCATGTATACTTTAAAGTTAAATGAATGATAATAAGGAATTTACAAATGGAACCTTAATGTATATCCAGTTACCCTGATTTTAATATTTTTGTATTGTTACCTATGTCTGCTGTATATAGAATTTCTTAAATGATGCTGAAGGGGTACCAGTGTTTATTTTAAACAGATGCAACAGTTACTCAGCTAAACAATAGTATAGACATGTTTAACATTGTTGTGTTTAAGATGTATGAGCTTTGTTCACAAAAAGAACACAGGCTGGTGTAATTTTATTCATGGATGGGATACCTGCTGGAATACAGTACCTCTGCCTTCTTCTGGGCCACAGTGAGCTAAATGTCAAATCAACTTTTTCTCCCTTGAAATCGATTTTGTGGCTCTATTCATTAGAAAGGAATCCACAGTTGCTGGCTTTATTGCACATTTTATAGTATTCATATTATCAAGTAGGTTTTAATTTTCTTTCAGTTTGTTTTGTTGCTGGTTTTTCTTTTCTTTTGGATTTTTGTTTTGTTTTCACAAATCCTCTTCATGAGTTGTTTTTTTTTTTAATATTTCAGTTGCTTTTGGTGTTTCAAATGACATCCATAAGTTCCAAGCAGAAGGGAGGATGACTTCATTAAATGTAATAAGTAATGGTTGTGTGGGGTTTTTTGTTTTGTCAGAGAGAGACATCAGTTTAGGGATGAAGATGTTAATATTTGGACTGTATCATAATTTTCCTATTCTATGTAAATTATTTATGATGGGGTTTTTTTTATTTCTTTCTTTTTTTTTTCCTTACAAGTGTGTATGAGAGAGTGAGATCGATGAAATTTCATTTTGTTTTGCCAAAGATTGTAAATAATTATTTATTTGTTTACAAGGACAGACATTTATCAATTGATGTCCTGATTCATTTAGTCAGATCCTCATTTTTATATATATATATATATATATATTTTAAGAAATTAATAATAGGAAATAAACTGTAAAAAGGCTTTATAATCCAAAATCTCTTTACCTTTTTTATAGTTACAGTTTTTCTTTAAAGAAAATACTCCATTTGCTAAGCCCTTAGCTAAGCCTCTTGCCTTGCTGTAAACCAGTTCACTTCAAGCAGAGCAGGAAATGTCTTGCTTTGTTAAAAATCTCTGCCTGCCTTCTAAGGCTGTAAACAGCAGGTTTCCCAGTATCTCTGACAAGACATCATTCCCCATGAAGTCTTTATCTGGCAAGCAGTGACAAATTTTATTTATAGCATTGGGAATGAGAAATCTTGGTCCTGTACTGTGTCTTGGCCCATGTGTTTGGACAAATATATCTTATTTTGCAACTGCTGCTTCTCTGAGTCCCATCTGAGTCCCTGGGATTCGTTGCTGTGAGTGGGGATTGCCTTCTTGCTAGGGAGTTTCAGGATCCAGTGAATCATCACCAACCAAAGAGAATAAAACACAAGAAAATAATTCTTAGCATGAAACATCTTTCCTGTGAGTATAAACTACTCACAGGGAGGGGAGTTTGAATTGGATTAGGAAAAATAAGAATGCCCAGAATGTCAAAATGCCAGTTTTGAGGTGTGAACACAAGTTCTAACTTTTCTTGGCCTTATAAATATCCCAGCTCTTTGGTTTCCTTGGGTTTTGACTCCTGTGAGAGTCCTTGAACAAGAAAGCCATGTAGCCTTCATTTTTTGATGAGTCCTTTGAAACAATGCAAATGCTCAGTCTTGTACACAGCTGCAAGGACATCAGTGATTGACATTATTAACTAAGAGAGTGATCAAGAACTTGTTACCCACTTTGTTATCCACTTTCTCAAGAGTTTTGTGTAACTCTGGTATGGATTTTTAGGAGAGTTTCCAACACTTATTTATGGGGAAAAACCTCATGGCACCAAACAACCCCCCCAAAAACTAAAGGCAAGGAAATAAAATGACTGGAAATGTGTGGAAATGTAAGAGCAGCACTTTAGCACTCCTATAGGATCTTAGAAAAACAGGAGGGAAGGACCAAAAAAAGCAAAATTGCTGTGAATGAGCAGGTTCACCTAAAGCAGTGGCATCCTGAGTCCATTGTTCTGACTACCTTTAAGGCTTTTGAAGCTCCTCAGAAGTATTTGCATTATCTAGTAAAAACATATATATAAAATTTTACAGAGTCTGCACATCTGGTTCCCAAAAAGAACTGGGTGTGGCAGAAGAAGGGGTGAGTTCCTGTGGAGAGGCTGTTTGTCCTCCCAAGGGGAAGCTGAGTGGAGCAGCTGAGGATCCTGCCACTAACACATGAGGAATACTTGGCAGAATTTTTTTCACTTCCCTGGGCCTCTGATTCCCACCTAAAATTCAGTGATAAATTTCCTCACCATTGGAATAGTTGTTATATCTTGTATGTGTCTAACTGGTTTTGGGGCAGCCAGAAATCAGGAAATCCTGAAATCCCAAAACTGTCCTAAAATTAAGTGATGAGACTTGACCAAAATGTGGGGGTTTTGAGTAAACTTCAGATAATCCCCTGAATTCTGAAAGGTTCAGCTGAACTCATTGTATTTAAGGATTTTTTTCCATTATAAGAGAAGCAGATTTGCCATGGTTTCTTCCAGAAAGAAAGGAAACAATTCCACCCAAAGATTATACCTGTGATTTTATCCATCAGGAGGCCCAGATACCAGTGTGCACTAGAGGAATGCTAACACATGTGCACTCCCTGCCAGCTCCAGGATGGGACAGGAGCTGAGCAGAATATTTGGTCTCTGGGCCAAACCCTCATCTTGGTCAACTCAGTGGGAGTTTTGCTACAGACTGGAGTGATGGCTGGCTGAGATTCAGTGTTGGGTTTGTGCTGCAGACATCCACAGAGCAGGAGCTCTAATGCTTCCATGGGAACATCTGCTCTCTNTTTTAAACAGATGCAACAGTTACTCAGCTAAACAATAGTATAGACATGTTTAACATTGTTGTGTTTAAGATGTATGAGCTTTGTTCACAAAAAGAACACAGGCTGGTGTAATTTTATTCATGGATGGGATACCTGCTGGAATACAGTACCTCTGCCTTCTTCTGGGCCACAGTGAGCTAAATGTCAAATCAACTTTTTCTCCCTTGAAATCGATTTTGTGGCTCTATTCATTAGAAAGGAATCCACAGTTGCTGGCTTTATTGCACATTTTATAGTATTCATATTATCAAGTAGGTTTTAATTTTCTTTCAGTTTGTTTTGTTGCTGGTTTTTCTTTTCTTTTGGATTTTTGTTTTGTTTTCACAAATCCTCTTCATGAGTTGTTTTTTTTTTTAATATTTCAGTTGCTTTTGGTGTTTCAAATGACATCCATAAGTTCCAAGCAGAAGGGAGGATGACTTCATTAAATGTAATAAGTAATGGTTGTGTGGGGTTTTTTGTTTTGTCAGAGAGAGACATCAGTTTAGGGATGAAGATGTTAATATTTGGACTGTATCATAATTTTCCTATTCTATGTAAATTATTTATGATGGGGTTTTTTTTATTTCTTTCTTTTTTTTTTCCTTACAAGTGTGTATGAGAGAGTGAGATCGATGAAATTTCATTTTGTTTTGCCAAAGATTGTAAATAATTATTTATTTGTTTACAAGGACAGACATTTATCAATTGATGTCCTGATTCATTTAGTCNCCTTGGGTTTTGACTCCTGTGAGAGTCCTTGAACAAGAAAGCCATGTAGCCTTCATTTTTTGATGAGTCCTTTGAAACAATGCAAATGCTCAGTCTTGTACACAGCTGCAAGGACATCAGTGATTGACATTATTAACTAAGAGAGTGATCAAGAACTTGTTACCCACTTTGTTATCCACTTTCTCAAGAGTTTTGTGTAACTCTGGTATGGATTTTTAGGAGAGTTTCCAACACTTATTTATGGGGAAAAACCTCATGGCACCAAACAACCCCCCCAAAAACTAAAGGCAAGGAAATAAAATGACTGGAAATGTGTGGAAATGTAAGAGCAGCACTTTAGCACTCCTATAGGATCTTAGAAAAACAGGAGGGAAGGACCAAAAAAAGCAAAATTGCTGTGAATGAGCAGGTTCACCTAAAGCAGTGGCATCCTGAGTCCATTGTTCTGACTACCTTTAAGGCTTTTGAAGCTCCTCAGAAGTATTTGCATTATCTAGTAAAAACATATATATAAAATTTTACAGAGTCTGCACATCTGGTTCCCAAAAAGAACTGGGTGTGGCAGAAGAAGGGGTGAGTTCCTGTGGAGAGGCTGTTTGTCCTCCCAAGGGGAAGCTGAGTGGAGCAGCTGAGGATCCTGCCACTAACACATGAGGAATACTTGGCAGAATTTTTTTCACTTCCCTGGGCCTCTGATTCCCACCTAAAATTCAGTGATAAATTTCCTCACCATTGGAATAGTTGTTATATCTTGTATGTGTCTAACTGGTTTTGGGGCAGCCAGAAATCAGGAAATCCTGAAATCCCAAAACTGTCCTAAAATTAAGTGATGAGACTTGACCAAAATGTGGGGGTTTTGAGTAAACTTCAGATAATCCCCTGAATTCTGAAAGGTTCAGCTGAACTCATTGTATTTAAGGATTTTTTTCCATTATAAGAGAAGCAGATTTGCCATGGTTTCTTCCAGAAAGAAAGGAAACAATTCCACCCAAAGATTATACCTGTGATTTTATCCATCAGGAGGCCCAGATACCAGTGTGCACTAGAGGAATGCTAACACATGTGCACTCCCTGCCAGCTCCAGGATGGGACAGGAGCTGAGCAGAATATTTGGTCTCTGGGCCAAACCCTCATCTTGGTCAACTCAGTGGGAGTTTTGCTACAGACTGGAGTGATGGCTGGCTGAGATTCAGTGTTGGGTTTGTGCTGCAGACATCCACAGAGCAGGAGCTCTAATGCTTCCATGGGAACATCTGCTCTCTAAAGCCATTTGAAAAAAAAAATCTATGTAATAACTTGGCCCAGCATTGTTTCCATTGTGGAGAAGACCACCCTTGTAGACCAGGCAGGGGGACTTTGAAGGAAAAGAAACCTGGTGCTGATTAAACCAAAGTTCTGCTAATCTATTATCCTGCTTCTTGAAAGCTGCCAGTATCAAATTCACTAGAGGAAGGTGTCAAGTATTTATCATTACAAACCATGCATTAGCACTCCTGGGAGGGAAACATCATTCTTAGNGAAAAAAAAAATCTATGTAATAACTTGGCCCAGCATTGTTTCCATTGTGGAGAAGACCACCCTTGTAGACCAGGCAGGGGGACTTTGAAGGAAAAGAAACCTGGTGCTGATTAAACCAAAGGTTCTGCTAATCTATTATCCTGCTTCTTGAAAGCTGCCAGTATCAAATTCACTAGAGGAAGGTGTCAAGTATTTATCATTACAAACCATGCATTAGCACTCCTGGGAGGGAAACATCATTCTTAGCCCAGGCAGTTGATGGGTGGCTCTGCCTTTGTGCCTGCCTGGTTTATTCTGCACTAACATAACTGCAAATATTATTGTTATTCATATAAATATCCCAGATTTTTAATCCAAATTCTTCTGCTATTGAGAGCTCTGGAGATTGATTATACAGTCTGTGCAGTATAAATTTCCTTTTACCAATTTCAGGTCTGCTGCTGTTTAATTTCATTGACAGGCTTGACTTCTCCCAGACATAGGAAAGGGATGGGTAGTATATATTTCATCATAAAACTGTGTGTTAGAAAAACAGAATCCTACTTTGCTTTTCCTGCTTTCTGCAAGTGTCTGTAAGGGGTTCCTGTGCTACATCAAAGGTGCAAGAATTTCCTCTGCTTGCTGAAGAGATCAGCTGTTGTGTTGATATTTTGTTGTAGCTACAGGATGCTCCCCATGTCTGTGGCCTTCTCCATATCTGTCATTTCAGCTCTTGTGCAGGTATATCACATATCTGCACATGCACACACACAGGAAAATCTACATATTTTGGTTAAGTGTCATTCTGCACTTGGCTTGTTCTGAATGCCTTCCCTAGCCAGCTGCTGCTGGCCACAGAGGGAATCAGACAAATGAGTTGGGCAGAACTTTTACAACCTTTTCTCTTGTTAATTATCACTGATCATGATATGTTATCAATGATCATGACCTGTTCTTGATGTATTTAGAGCTAGAAGTGTTTGCTGTTTCTCCTTTGGAAGCAAGTGACCTTCTTTTCAGACACCTGCTGCCATTTCTGAGCTCTTTTCAGTGCTGTTAATGCAGCAGTCTCTGGAAGCTGGAGGGTTGCATTGCAAATCTAAACAGCTGTAATAAGGCAGCTTGTAACTTAGAAAATTATTTTAGTCACTGAGATTACACAGTAATTCAGTAACTTCTGGCAGGAAGTCTTGACACCCCCTTTATGAGCTTCTTTTTTCTCTTTAAATAATGGTGGTGGAAAAGAAAGTAAAAGAGAGGAAAGCAAACTGCAGGCACAGTTAGCACCTGAAAAGGATAATTTTCAATCAATGTTTTTTTTCATATATGTGAAGAAAAAGAGACAGTTTTTAAAGAGACCCTCATGCAAGGCAGTTTTTGACTGATCATTCAATGCAGTTCCCTTCCTGGAGCTGCTGCTTCTGCCTTCCTGTGATGAGCAGCAGCCTGCACTGAAAGGCATTGCTGGGGCACTGCTTGCTGGAGAGGCTGGAGTGCTTTGGAGTTCACAGGATTCCAGAGCTGGAGCCCAAGCCAGTTAATCTGGCCTGGCTTTTAAAAATTCAGCTCAGTGTCTAGGTTTTTGCAGCCAGAAGCCAAGGACCACCCATGTGGATGTGGATTTATTCCAGTGGATTTAAAGACAAGCAGCAGCTCACCCTGGATGCTGCAGGAGCAGGGACAGTGTCTCGAGCTGGAACCAGCAGATCAATTCCTTTCTCAAGTGAGATTAAGTTCCCAAGATATTGTCACTGTTCTAGAGAACAGCAGTTCTCCATTTAAAAATTTCCAATGCTTGTAAAGGAGAGGGAATGAAACCAGAACATTGTTAAATGCTCAAGTTAAGATTTGCACAATTTTCAGAGAAATGGAGCATACACAGGCAGTAAAATGGCAATAGACCACATTATCTTTGGTTTTTTTCTTCTTGGAAATTCTTCCTTTTAAGTTAAAATTTTAAGTATTTTTTTTAAAGGCAGAAATAAAGAGTCACTTTGCTTTCAGCTTTGTGATTAATATAGCAATGTAAAGCTCCCACTTACCCCAGAAGGAAGAAAACTCCATTTTACCCAAAAGACACTGAGATGATTATGTTTTCTAAGTTACAAGCCCCTTCATAGGATTTAATTAATTGCTTTTGGTTGAAAACTTTATGGTTTTCTTTAATATTTAACAATATTAAAATGGTCAACAATGACAAAATATTTTTTGGGGTCAGCTTGCTTGATGTCTCCACCAAAGACTGGTGTCTGAAGTTGAAATGAACTTAAATCAGTATTATTCATAAAATGGAAATAAATGAAGCCATTCATGGTTACAGATAAGGAGATTTCTCAACTCTGCATAGGAGCTGTGTGGTCCATCACTGCACAATCAAAAAATCTGTTGTTCTTCATGCCTAGCATCCCCATCCCCATGGTGTGAGAAGAAAATATCCTAGACATAAAGGAAAGGGAAGCTGCAGCTGAATGGAAATGAAGCAGAGAGATTCTGAGCTCTAGGGCAGTGGCTTTATCACAAGACCATCAGTTTTAAAACAAGAAGGCACAAATCATCATGACAACAATGTGAAAAAAAAAATCAGCTCCTGCTATTTCCTGTTCAGAATTTCCTCTAAAATGAATTAACCTCTCTTTAAGAGAAATTAAGATAGGCAATTTTAACTGAAAGCTTCCATATTCTCTTGTCTACCTTCTGGTTATTCATTCAACTACAGGGCACTGTGCTGGAGACAGATCAAGAGAACTCTCTCCTGCTACTCGTTAGATTTGGCAGGTTGAGATTAATACACTGTAAGGTCCAGACTTTCAAATATATCTGCAGTTTGGAGTACAGAAAAATGTTCTGCAGCTAATGCCTAATTTAACAAATTACCCTGGTATTTAATATATTATCTGAGTTTATTATTAAGGCAAATAATATTTATGGAATGTTTTCAAAGTCGGGGTGAAATATTTACTATATTGTATTTGAAGATGTGTGGATAATATCCACTTTTTTGCAGATTGAAGGGTCTTTCATGTAATCTTTTCAGTTCTTAGGGTTGTTTTCTTCTGTGTCCATAAAACATAAAAATGAGGAGATGATTTTTGTGATTAGCAACCACTCCTAACTGCATGGGAGATGTGAGGTGTGGTTTTTCCTGAGCTCTGGGCAGGGATGCTCTATCCAGAGCTCTTTGACTCTTGGGTGCAGGGCAAGAGCTGCTCTCCTGCAGTTCTGTTTAGGGTTCAACTGCATTAACAGATGGGAGAGACACTGAAATCAGAATCTGCTCCAGGGACCCCCCTGAGCTGCCCTGGCAGCCCCAGGGCAGAGGAGCTCTGCTGCTGCAGAAAAGGGGAATTTGTGCCACGGCCAGGGCCAGGCACCTGGAGCACTGAGCTTTGCACAGCAGCTCCGTGGCTTCTGTGCTGCCTGTGCTAAAAATACTTTCCCCTGTGCTGATGCCAATGCATCTGTGTCCAGTCTAGCTCCAGATTTAACACCTGAACACTGCACTTCAGATTTATTTCTTTTCTTAATGATGCGTACAGACTAAAATTAAACAGTCTTACTTGCTTAATTCTGGAATATTTGTGGCAGTGCTGCTGGTTTTTTCCTTCTGTGTACTGGGATTTCACAGTGCTCCTGTATTCCAGAGCATGGAATGGTTTGAGAGTTCTTAGAGAAACTCCAGTGCAAACCACTGTATTGCTATAATACAATATATAGCATTGCTTGTGCATTTTCACTCCTGTCCAGAACAAGTTCATAATCTGCTGGGTCCTGTTTCTCAAAAAGTGTGCATTGTTTAGCTCCATGATCATGTGCATACTTTCTTCCCTCTGTTGTTTCTCCCAGCAGAGCATTCAATATTGGGATTTAACAATGCAGTTGGTAAATCACAACCTATCTCATTTCAGCTAATCAACTCATGAGGTCGTGCACAATTCTCTCAAAGAGCCACTGTATTTCTTGTAGCACTTCCATAAATAAAAGACTATTTGTAAAACTGTTGCATTAATTTCTATAGTTTCAAAAGAAACTAATGTGTGTGTTGGCACATATGGCCTTCTTATAAAGAGGAAGTTCACTTTTCTGTCCAATTTTGATGCTGCATTTCCATATGGAGGTGGAAAAGACATTATCAATGTACATTCTTGTGCCCCTTCCTGCAATATTCCAGTCAAGTTTTAACACTGAGGAATGGCTTGGAAAACCTTTGGGCTGTGATATCTAAACAATTCAAGACACAGAACTGGTATTTCTCAGGAAGAAAGATTAATTTTCGCAAGAAACTGTAAACATTTCACTGTGATTAATAAGATAAATGGAAATATCTTTACCTCTTCTACTGTTCATTCAGTAGTTTGCATAGATGTGTCCTTGTGGGATAAGCCAGTGTGGGCAATTTGCCTTATCATCACTGCCAGTTTTCCATTGACATGGTCAAAATTTTGAGATACATCATCGTTTTTTAGCAAAAAGCTTGACACTTTGGTTATAAATGTTTTGCATTTCAAATGTAAAATAAAACTGAAACTGTGAAAAGTTATTAATTGAAAAGGAAACAATCTCAGAGCATTTTAATTTCCTGCCATAACCATAATTTTCTATCTCCTCATCTGGGGCTGTGATACTTATTTATGTCTGTGGCATGAGAAATTGTTCCATTTCTCCTAGGGGTAACCTATAGGAAGGAGAGAAAATCCTCCCCTTTTTACCTGCCACAAATCTGGGAAAAGCATAGCAACACAAGGGGTGGGAGTCAGTCAGCACCACAGACCACCAGGTTGTGAGAAGGAAACAAAAGATTAAGACAAAAAGAATTATGGAATTGGTGCCAGCTCCAACAGCACCAAATAGCATTCCTGATGGGGGCTTTCAGGGATTTCTAATTTCTCTTCAGTTTAATTTCCTGAAGTATATTAAAACCAGGGGATTTTTTTTTTTAAACTTGTCTAATACAGAACTGTGAATGCCAAAATATCTGTTCCCTTATCTGTCTAAAGTTCGTTTTTGTTCCCTTCTATTGCTGATACTCCAGGGAGTAAATTGCAAAAAAAAAAATCCTCCTTATTTTCATACTAAATGAAACACATTTTGTGTATATAAAGAGAATCGTTTAACTGTCAGAGGGAGCTTTTTTACTTATTTAGAAATAAATCATATTTCATAGTGATGAGACTGAGCTAATGCACAGTGGGGAGCAGGGAATGCATCTGAGTTTGGGTGCTTCAACTCTGAGGCACAAAACAGAGAGGAACTCAATTAATAAAGGCTATTAATAGAGGTTTTCTGTTGATTACTGAGTCAAGGATATCAACTTTACTCACCCTGTGAGTCAGCCACAAACACTTGTGACTGTACAAACAGACAAACCTGTATTTAGGCATATTCAAAATAAATGCTCACAGGCACAGGACTTTGCATAAAAATGCACTTATTGCACCATTCCTGGTAAAAAAAAGCAGAGCTGCTGACTCAAAATAGTCATAGACATAAAGAATATCAGGACTAAACTTTCAGGCTCAGTGGCAGATGGAGACATATTGTGATGATTTGTGCTGCTAAGGGAGCCTCCACTTTTTTACAGCATTTGTGCCAATATCACTTCAGTGAAGCTATTGAAAAGCCAGCAGAAATCTGTCAGGTGCAGACATGGGACATTCCAGATGTGGCTTGGAGGAATGAGGACGGGCAAAGCAGCAGCAATGAAACTGGAGGTGATTTTAGAGGGACTGACAAACCCTGTGGAAGAGGTGGGCAGAGGCAGAGAAGCACTCAGGTCACACCCAGAGCCTGCAGCAAGGGGTGCTCTCTGCAGAGCCTGAGCACCAAGGGCTGCCAGGACCCTGGGGAGCTGCTGGGCTGGCTTTGGTGCTGTGCATTGGTTTTACCAAATAACTAAAAAACCAGAAAGCCAAATTCTTGCTTCACTTGTGCAAAGGCAGGATGAAGAGTTCCATGCATGCATAAAATACAGACATTATCTTCCTCAGAGAGAGTTTACAGAGATGGCAATCTTCATTTATATTCCTTTTGCTTCAGAGAGCTTCCTCTTTTTCTGTTTTCTGAATACTTTCAGAACAGTATGAGGCCACTGATCCACGTTCCTAGCTAGGGAATACTGAGGGTTCTTAAAGGTGAAAGCAGAATTACTTGAGATTGTTGATGTTGAGCTGAGGGCAACTGTTAAATCATGTTTCCCAAAGGAATTCTGGTCAGAAAGGATTTGGTCTGGGTACTACAGTGCTCCATTTGCAGATAGAGCTGTAAGTAAAGGTTTATTTCCAGATGTGGGAGATAGAAGATGTCATGATAAATAAATGGGGGGAGAGGGGGAAAGGGAGAAGGCAAGAAAACCAAGCAACCCAGCAACCCAACCAGAAATGGCATTTAACCATCCCAGGAGATAGCTACACCTGGCTTAACTTTTTATACATTCTTTTCAGTGTTGTTTTGAAAATCAGTCTTTTCTTGGAACAATTTTTTGATTTTTTAATTAAGATGTTAAGATAGGACAAGTAAAGCTGAAAAGCATAAGTTCAAGCCAAAAGAAGTATGCCTTTTAAAAACTTCTTTTGGATGCAGAGGGAAAACACCATTCCTGTTGTGATCTATTCAAAAGTGAATATAAAATCATAATTATTCCATATTTTTCTGGTACAGCCTTCAAGTGAGAAAATTTCTCTTTCAAACTCCTAGTGGGCTATAGATAAAATAATTCTTTTCAATGTGTACTTAATTTTATCCAGGCAAATGTTTGTTTGACTATGTAGATTCAGGAGGATTCTCTGTGGATCCATCCAAGCTGACCTTGTGTTTGACTCACATCCCTGCACTGAGCTGTTTGAGTAGAATCACTCATTAATGGCTCATTTCTGAGCTTAAGCAAAAAATCTCTGACCAGACAGAAGGACCCAAATGTGATTCTGGATCCTAGCAGCTGCATTCACCTGCCATTGCTGGTTTTGGAGTTGGTAACAATACTGGAATAGACATAAGTCATCTGCTAAAACTTTAGTAATGCTGCTATGATATCTAGGCCATTGCTTGGATATAGGAAACCTCAGCACTAAACCAAAACTCAGTTTTGGGTAACTGCTCCAGCTGGGTGCAGGCTGGATGTTTTCCTGCAGCCCATTCCCACTTTTTCAGGGAATGGCTGCCTAATTAACACTGCTAAGCTAATTGCTTAACTGCATCTCTTGACCACAGCACCAATGATTGTCCTGGGAGAACAGGGATGCTGGGAGGAAGTGGAGCTATCATACATGAGCTGCCCTGGACAGTTTGGCCATCAGCAGGTGGACACAGCAGGAGCAGGAATGTCCCCAGGGATTGCCAGGCAATCCCAAATCCCAAGGATTCCCATCTGCAGCCCCTCACTGTGTGTGCATGCCAAGGGGGGATGCACATATGGACAAATCCTCGAAGCAGAAATAAATATTTCAGCAGTCACACTTCATAACAGCAGTGAGAATCAGAACCTCATGTTTGCAACTCTTCTTCACTTCTGTCTGGGAATATCTGAAAGCCTCAGTTGTCCATGGAGCTAATGGTGAGGTGATGAGCACTGCCCCCAACGTGCTGAGAGCTCTCAGCCCTCACTGCAGGCACAGTGGGGACCTGAGGACACTCAGCACTCCCCAGCAAGGGCAGCATCCTCCTGCTCTCCAAACACAGGCTGTTTGCTGGAGCTCCTCACTGAGAGCAATTCTTGTTCCTAAGCAAACAACAGCAGCTCAGCTGGAGTCCCAGCTGCACTCAGGCCAGCAGCCTCAAATCCCCAAAGGTAACTCCTTCTGCCTCTGGTGAAGAAAAAACCCATTTGATCTGTGACTGGAAGAAGATCATTCCTTCCCCCATCCTCCTGTGCTTTCACATCTCCTTGGGTTGCATCTCCCACCCCAGTGTGAGCTATACTGTGATATGGAACTACTGAGAGGAGTACAGTTTATTCTGCATGCTGCATGGGTCAATTTGGTTACTAAAAAGGCATGTAATAACACATCAGCAACACATGTGGTAGAAAAGAAAGATTTTTCTTTTGTGACTTCTGAGGTCACAAAGCCAGTTTCAGCTGCACTCTACTATGCAGACAGGAAAATGTTTCTCTTTGCCAGAGTTCCTTAGTCTGGTTTGCCATACTCCTTAGTCTTGGTCTCCACTGTTTGTGAAAAATTACCTTGCTGATTCCAGTGTTTGACCTGAGCTATCCTCTCGTGCACTAGTGTAGAAGTCAGCTCTTGGAGAGCTTGATCATGAAATCAGACTTGCTTCCAAGAACAGGGAAATTCCTATAGCTAGATAGATCAAGAGTTTTTGGCAAAAAGATGCCCTGACAACTGACAGCTGGACCAAGCACTGCATCAGTGTTTCAATAAACTTTGTGGAAAGAGGAGGAATGGCTGCCACCTGAAGATCTGTCTTATAACTGAACCAGCCTTCAGCACTGGGTAAAAAAGAGTGGCATGTCTGGGTTTCTGAGGGATGCTGGAGCAATAGGTTCTCTCCCTTTAAAATTCACTGCTATCATTTACCAGGAGCTTTTTCTCATTATCTTCATGTCTCCAGCAGAGTAAAATATGTGGAGAATCTGTAATGTGCACTTCTACTCATTAACCTCCCAAGCTGCTTTGTAAACACACAAACACATCACACTGGGAGGGGATTGCACAATGCTAGTTATTAATTCATCTTAAGTTATAGTCTCAAATGTCATAATCTTTGGAAATCTGTGAGGGCCATAACCCTTGTGAGACCTCAGAACTCTTTTCTCATGGCTAGTGAGGGTTAGACAAACCATTGTTTTATTTACTAATTTTTTGATTCACTCCCCTTGAACCTTTCAAGAATAAAGTAGTGTTGCTTAAGTCAAGGAAAAAGAAATGCAAGCCAAGGTTAAAGAAAGAAAGAGGAATATTTATAGCCCAGACAATACTGTAATTGTTTTGTCTGGGTCAATATGATCTACAAAAGCTTCCTTGGCAATGAAAAATTTTGGTGAAATCTGATTGAATTTATGCAACTGTGACAGAACTAAATCCTTCTGTCTGATAGACACATTCTCTTCTGTGAATTTTTGTCTGTTTTTTGCTTTGCAGTGGTCCTTGGAGGTCCCAGTGGTTTTTAGTGCCCTTTGTCTCAGTAGAAGGTAAGAGAGTCTTGAAAGGTCCTGTAATGGAAACAAGCAGGCTCAGGAAATTCTTTCTTCAAGCACTGAATTTAGAAGATCAGAGGTTGATACAGGGAAAGAGGAGGTACCTTGAATAGAGCAGTGTAAATTTTACATAACTGTACTTCAGAGTAAAAGATGAATTCAGAGAAAAATTTAAAATATTTTCCTAGTCGAGTTTGCTTAAACAGAAAGTGTGTACAGTGCCCAGCTGTACACTCATTTATGTTCTGTGTTAAATCATCCAGGACATAACTGAGCCTGTGTGTTCCCTGCTTTGTTATGTCATCTTTAGTTTGGTTTGGGGAAAAAATCTGACTTTAGGGACTAGATTGTGTTTAATCTTTTAAAGTGTGAATGTACCTGTTGTTTCAGAATCTCTGCATCAGTCCCCAAAAACAATTAAAACACTCCAATCCCAGCTCTAAAAGGTCTTTTCTGATGTCTGGCCTTAAAAAGAGTTTTATGACTTCCAGCCATGTGAAAGCACTAAGGAAGTCTGTGTCTGAACCTACCCCCTTCTGATTCACAAGAGCATTTTCCACATTCAGGCTTGTACCACATTTTGCTGTGTAGTTCCTTTTGCTGTTTCCAATTCCTGTGCAAGAGGCATTCAAGGACACTTAAAGTGGGTTTTTAAAATGTTTGAGTTTGTAGGTTAAAAAAAAATGCAATTTTTAATAGAAGTTCTGTCCTCTCAATGCTGCAAAAATTTGGTCATGTCCACTATAATTATTTTTTTATATATATTTTTTTTTTTAATTTTATTTTTTAATTTAAAAAAAATTAAAATATTTTTTTTCTGATCTCCCTATTTGTTTTGGATTACAATATATATTCAAATCCCTGACAATGGCTAAAGCCACTGGTGATTTTAAATGCTGCTTGTATTGTGTAGGTTTGTAGGGTAAGTGTATACCTACATGTATATTACCCTGAAATATATTCTACTCCAGGTAACTGTGCATTTCACAGTTTGGAGTTTGTAGTCGTTTGACAAACTCTGGACAAATTTTGTCTGTGGGTTTTGTCCTGTGTGAGAGATGTCACCCCCTCATCATTCAGATCTGCTTTCTCCAGGGCTCAAGTCCCTGCCTGCTCACCAGCACCCAAAGGACGAGGATAAAATGAATGAAGCACCTTGGGCTGCTTTGTTCATGCATTCATGTCACTTCCAGGGATTTAGAAACAATTAGTTCCTCCCTGGCAACTAAAGCCTGAAATCTGAATAAAGCAAGACAGCTAACACAGGTTTGCCAAGAGAACCATCTCTCTGCATGCTGCTCTGTAAAGCCCTGCCTTTGATTTCCAGCTGTCTGCATCACCAATGTCTGTTCTAGGGAGATTTGTAAAATTGTCTGTGTCAGAGGAGTGTGAGACTCTAAAAGAGCTGCAGGGTCTGCAGCCTTATCAGCACTACAGAAGCTGGGAAATTTGTCTTTCATAGCCAGTAAGTAAAAACGTGTGTGACTGAGGTCGCTTTTCCTGAGAATTCCTTGTGAGAAAGATTTGCATATGGCACAGTTGCCCAGAAAATGGGAATCCCTAAAGAAAGGCTAACGTGTTTGGCTGCCTGTTACACAGAAAGAAAGCAAAGCAAAACAAACAAAGGAGGAAAAAACAAAGCCTTTTTGGCAGAGGGGTAAATGACTCACTGGGTAAAAATCCTGCAGCTGGATAGAACTGTAGCTGGGACAGTTAATCACATACAAGATGTCAGGCTATGGCTCAGACAGCAAAGGGGAATGGAGCCTCATCCTTCTCCAGTTTGCATTTGCATTTTAAATGACACTTAAAATATGTGTCTTAGGGAAACCTATAATCGGTAAAGCAACAGGAGATAGAGAGACTCTGAGCTAATAGCAACCTCAGCTAAGATTTCCAGTGAAAAATGATGCCATGGTGCTGATTTGCCAGTTTGTGGCTGGCAGCTAACGGAGGTTTTACTAGAGAAATCAAGGTTTCTCACCCATTAAAGTAATAGTTTAGAAACTTGTAAGTGGTCTGAGACCCCTATGAGAGATTATTTTGATTGAAGTGCTTCAATTGTGTTTGCAATGCTTTTAGTACATTTGCAAAAAAAAAAACAAAAAAACAAAAAAAAAACAAAAACAAAAACAAAAAAAAACCAAAAAACAAACCTTTTTAATTTGGCAATAAAGAGACAAAGTGAAATCCTGTTGTCACTGGAGCTAACAACAACTTCTTGGCTTTCCCTAAAGCTGGAATTTCACAGAAGTGATAAGCTATTATGACTCCACTGGCATGTTTTCCCATCTCCAGAGCAGAGCAGTTTGTCCTGGAGGAGCCATCCTGGAATGGTTTCCTCTTCTCTCTGGAATGAGGGCTGGGGGTGCTCCTGTGCTACCATGGGTCTGGTGAAGCCCTCACCTGTGCTCCAGGTGCAGGTTGTGTATTGGATAAGGGAAGAGACATGCCAGAAAGAGGAGTGCCACATCTGATCCTGCTTCCTCTTCAAAAAAATCAGTGTGAAAAAGCTGCATGTTCCTGGGGTGCACAGAGGGACACAGCACACACAGCAGGGTTCAGGAGAGGAGAGGAAAAGAACTCTCCAGTTCATTGCTGCCCTCGGATCTCTCAGAGATTGCACAGAGCAGTTCCCACCTCTCCATCCCACTGGGCACTGAGCAGTCCATCAGGTGAGATCTTTTACAAAGGAATGCAAACATGATCCTGGTTTATCTGACAATTCATGAGCACTGACTCCATCACCCCCAAACAAATCAGAAGGGTGATTTCCAGGGACAACAGCTACATCCATACCTGTCCTGAATAACCAGATGATACTTCCATTTCTCTTTCTGTTCCAGTGTTTAACACTCGTTGTTGCTTTGTTTCTTAAGTGGAAAACCTCCACAGCAAACACTGATGATATTCTGGACCTTTCTTCTGCCATGCACTGTGCTGGAGCTGGCAAGCAAGTCCAAATCTCCTGTCTGCTGGCTCGTAACCCACAGCTGCAGGAAGTCTCAAATTTTTTATTTCTGACTCCAAAATTATTTCCAGGAGCTCTCCAGTATGGGAACTGTCTAAAGGAAAGAAACCAGCAGGAACAGTTGAAAGAACAGCACTGCATATGGTCACAATCTACGTTCTAAGCAAAAAATAAATTCTTCTGCAGTGCCAGATAGAGTAATTGGGAGGGGACAATTTATTTTTTTTTAATTCACATTTATTACCAGCATTATTTCTGGTAAGGAGAATATCTGAAAGGCTCAACTATGTTGTCCTGTATATGAAAAAAGCAGTAAGCTGCTCATGGCGTCGCTTTCCTGGGTATTTGAAAGAGAAAAGGGAGCTAGAAGTGTTTGATAGGTTCACAAAATGTTAGCTCCTTATGCTAACAACCTGACTTTTATTTTGCAGGGAAGATGATCCTTTTGATGACGATCCACTTTAGAACCTGAGTTCGAAGTTTAGCAACTGATTTGCAGTTATCACTCCTAATTGCCCTTCCCTGCTGCATTATTAACTCTCATTAGTGCTGCATTTGGGCCCCCCTAGGGAGGTTCTGAGATTATCACTATCCCTCTGAAACATCTCTGACGAGCAGCAGAGGCACAGCAACAACCTCCAGACTTTTTTATTTTTTTTTTCATTTTTTTCTACATATCGATTTTGTCCAAGGTTTGTTGTTTTTTAAGTTCGGTATGCTCCCTGTTTTCTTGTTATTCACACACTTCCAATCCTCAGAGTCAGCAGTGATATCTGAGAGATCCTTGTGCAGTCAGTTGTGCACAATTTCATCATCTGTTCTATTTTCCAAATTTCACAGTTGGCTCTGTGGTTCAAAAATTTGTGAAAAATTTTAAATAAATTTTTTATTTAAAATAAAGTTTGTCTTCTCTAGAGTTCTGAAGTATTTCAGCATAATCTTATTTCTTTGTCTCATTGCTGTGCATTTTTCAGACAGTTACATTCATGTGTCTCGTCTCTCTTTGCATTCATGCTGCAATAGCTTCCTTGACACTATTCTGATATTCTGATATTACTGTTACCTGCATTTTAAAACAGGTAATTCAGTTATTTATTGAAACAAATTTTCACATTTTCACAGTAATACAGGTTAATGGGATGTTATGGCTTCTGATCCCTTAGAAAATGTAACAGAAGAGTTTCTGATGTAAATTATAATGTTGAAAAATGGAAATAAAAGCTCAAATTGATGGCCAGATTTGGAAACCTAATAATTATAGCAATTCATACCCAGAGGAAATCTGAACTTCACTGACTCTTTACACCAGGACTGGACCATTGTACTTTCCTATTTCATTATATGAGATCTTGTGATCTCTAATTGTTATGTAAGGTTTCAGTAATCAGTAATTCTAGCAAATTATCTTAAAGCTAACATCAGTTAGTGGATATGATTCACATGTTAATCTGTTCAAACCCTATAAAATAATGCATTCCTAGGAAAAGAACAACCATAAATTTAGGTCTCACATATTGTGTGATGTGCAAATGGGGAAAACCATTTCCCATTTAAAAGATAATTTTAGAAATGACAAACAGATTGCATTTATGCCAGTGCCTTAATTTTTTGTTGGCAGAACACATTCCAGAGTCAGGCTTGAATTGCTGAAGTTTGTTTCATAAATTAATTATATCTTTCTAGAAAGTTCTCTTCAACCAAATCTATTTTAATCTTTTTGTTCCCAAATCTTCTGAATTTTTTCTCTGTGATATCCCATAAAGCACTTGGTTTATAAGTCTCACCATATTTTAGTCTTTTTTTTTTTGTCTGAGTTAGACCTTGAACAGATGAGATTGGAGACTGCTTCATTATTCAGTTAATTGTTTGGAAGTTGAAACTGTTGAGGTTGAGAAGTACTTAGAATCTTGACAGGACGTGGAGGGAAGACACTCTAAGAAATCCTGGGCAAATCCTGCAAAGGCTCTGTAGTGATGAGAAAGGAAAAATCCTTGGGATATATATATAATCCAGGCTTGGGATAAATATGTATGGGAATCCTTTCTAGATATTTAGCCAAATTCTTAAAGGTGAACCAAATGAAAACAGTTTTGTTGCATTGTTTTTGCTTTTCTTCTCTTGGCAACTGGCTCCACACTTATCTTTATCAGATAAAACAGCATATGGTAAACCAGATCATATGTTCTCTGGCATAAATCTTTTTAATGCTAAAGTTTTCTCAGAGCCTAAGTGATAACTCCGGATGTTGACTCATTTGATAAATAGTATCTCATGATCATGACTGCAGCCCCAAAAACTCCCAGACAGAGCTATGTCCCATGCTGGGAGGTTCTGTGCTGAGTAGGAGAAAGCTGGGAATTATCTTCCTGGGCAAGATAAAGAGGGGGGCTGGAGTGCAGCCTGCTATTAAAGGCTGTCTCCTGACACAGACACTGGGACAGCCCCCTCCCTGACACTGCTCCCCAAGGAAAAACCAGATTATGGACTGTCAGCACAGCAGTTGTGCCCAAGTGCTGCTCCTTCCCTGAGTGAGCAGATTGCAGCTGGTTCTGCCAGGCTCAGTGCCCACCTCAGGACACAGTTTCTTGTGCCACAGCATCTTCCAGCCTGGGTATCAGCTGGTGGTGTCCAGTGCTGGCACCAGCAGCTCGGCTGGGTGACCTGTCAGGTGCTTGGAAATTACTTGTAGCCAAAAAATATACCTTGAGATACTGCTCTGTGGGTAACAGGGCTAATAAAATCTGATTTCATAGGGGCTTGAGTCCTTCAAAGTGCTCCAAAAGTGTTATTCCCAAACTCATCAGTCATAACACTGCTTAGGGCAGACCCAAGGAAGACAGGTAGAGCATCCAGTAGCTGATAACTAAATAGCACACCCAGAAAATGTGCAATTACAAGCTCTTGGCCTCATTACCAGAGGATTTAATCACATTTATGTTACATAAGTCTTTTTTCTCTGTCTGTCTTCCTAGGAGTGTTCTGCATCCATCTGTCCAATCGCATCCTAAGGGACCCAGGGAGTGTGAGAGAGTGAGAGACTGCTTTGTGTCTGTGTAAGCAGTTGTTCCTCCTCTACTCTCCCCTGCACCACACTGTAACTAAAAACCTATTCATTTAAGGCTTGAAATATATATTTCAAACTGCATTCATTAGAAATGAATCTCCTTTCCCTTTCTCAACCGCACTCTTGCAGGGCTCTGGGAGCCTGAGCTCAGGGCTCAGCCTTGGCAGGTCCCAGCCCTCCAGGGCCAGGTTCCAGCCACATTTGGGTCCTTTTGTGCTGATGCCTTCAAATTCAGCAGGGGAGTTCAAGAGAGGATAGATGAGCCCTCACTGCTCAGGCCAGTCTCCATTTCGGAGCTGGAAGGTGACAAAAAGTGCAAAAGTGAATTTGGTCCAGGAAGGTTTTGAACAGAAAGCCATAAATTATCTTTCCTTTTTTTTTTTTTTTTTTCCATTCTTTCCCCCTTCTCAAGAGAAGGCATTTCCAGTAAAAGCTAAATTTGTCTCGGCAATTGGCTCTGTGCTTTCCAACGCTGCTGGATGCTTCGCTGCCAAGAGGGACCCCTAGTGTTTTTCTCAGGTTCCATCTCTTTCAGGCTGGTGGGGTTTTGTGTATAAAGTACATATAAATGCAAAAATAATTAGAAGCATATTATACACACATGTATATAGACAATGCAAGGTCGATGTTTTTTCTGCTGTGCACTCAAAACGTGCACCTAACCTGTCTACTCTGCAGGGATGGTTATTTTCAAAGTTGTTCTACATCCTGGGGAAATGTTATAATTTTATAATTTTGTAGTGATGATAAACACACCAAACAGCATTTTCCCTGTAATAACACACCAATTAACACAGCCATGCCTTCAGTCCTTATCTCTGTTGGACTTAGAGCATCATGTCCTTTCTGAAAGGACTCAAACTATTTTTTGGGTTCTGCTTTGTTGGTCTAAGTTCCAAAGTGGAAATCATTCCTTTTGGATTGTGGAGGTAAAATAAAAGAGATGCCTTATGATTCCTGTATGAAACTACTTGAGACTGTTAATTCACATCTTTATAGTTATTTACCTCAGTGGCTGTTTTAAGGTCTGCATCATCCTCAGAATTGCTCTACATTTCTTTCACTGTTTCTGCCATTGCCAGAAATTAATACACTGCATTTAATGATGAATGGCATTAATTTAATTTTATGGGGATTTTTTTTCCCTTAAATATCTCTATGATGTGCTGGGGGTTGCTTATTTTGTAGCATCTTATGACACAATGTTTTCCTCCAACACTTCAGAGTGTGGACAGGATGCTTGGCCTTGCAGTCTCTAACTGAGGGACTGAATGGGAGAGGAGCAGCATCTCATTCCCCTCTGCTTTGCTCTGAGATACAAGGTGCTAAAGAAGCTCATGAGTCTTGGTGGGGAGTTGGTCAGACATTTGTAGTTCAGTAATACTTAGAGCACAATGACTTGGGGCAGGAAAGTCACGTTTTAATTTGCTGAGCCAGTTTATAGTTTCAGGGTGAGTGATTACAGACAAGGCTGCAGCAGATTACTAGGCTTGAATCTCTTCCCAAAAATCTGCAGTAGTTTGGATTTGATTTTATAGTAACACCAAAGTGTGTTAGCTTGAGGCTCTCCTGTCAGTCTGAAATGGGTCAGGCTAAAATTTCCAGGGCCAGCACGTGCACACACACACACACACACACACACTGAACTCTATCTAATGAATTTTACAGCTTGGATCTGCCTTGGGAAAAGGAAAGTCTCTTGGTTTCCTGGGAAACGTGGTTATTAGAACATTGATGCAACAGCCTTCAGCCCCAAATGAACACCTAAAACATTTATGTTAGTACATGGTTTTGTTCATAAAATTACAAGCAAATGATTCTTTTTTTTAAAATCTGTAGCTCAAACAATAGAATCTGAGGTGAACTTTTGGAGTCATATAAAGATAAACAGTGCTATACCAAAACAGATCCTCAGTCTGGATTAATTTCTCTATAAAATTGAATCACTGTCCCCATGTAAAACAGTATCATTAACCCTGAAGAATGCTTTTATTGAAGTACTGACTTTCCTATGAAAGTTAATGTGCTGGTAGGGTTTAAGTGCTGTGCCCAAGCAGCATTTTTTTAAACACTAGAAATTATAGTCATAATAATTACAATACAAGACTCTATAAACTGCTCTGCCAGTGCACTCAGTTCTTACCAAAACGCGCTGGGAAATCATTTACTGCTCACGTTGTGTTTGGAACACCCCCAGGAGCTCAGCTAACTTTACACCACAGATGATGTCTAATTCTGTGTGCTGTGCACTGGCTAGCATGTTCCCTGCTGTCCCACAGTGCAGAGCTGCCTTTCCTTTGCAGGGCTGGGAAATCCTCCCTCTCAAAGGGCAATTCACTTTGGGGTTGGTGTCAAACCTGGGCAGGGGAGCAGAAGGGAATATTTCATCCCAGCAGGCTGGAGAGGACAAGCAGGTTCCATCCATCCATCCATCCTGTGGAAGGTGCTGTGACTGATGCAAGAGGAGGACTGTGACAAGACAGCCTCAAAAACCTTGTATGCCTAATGTCTTTATTGTGTCCATAATTTTTATTAGTGGATTAGAAACTGCACTGGATCCAGATTCATACATAAAAGATTTAAACACACAGGGCCCTGAAGTTCTGTAGGCTCAGCCACTCACTTACTGGTGTTCTTCTCATTTACTTCTTACTGAGTGCACTTTTCAGGAAAAATTGTGTTATCTGGGCAATAACTTAATGGAAAATGCTAGAAATTTTTTTTTTAATACTAGTAAGGACACAGTATCAGCAAAGACCAAGAGCTTTACTAACTCTGCTCAGTCCTTCATTAGACAGTCTAAATCTTGTGAGGCAAAGACAATGGATAAAATTCAAGAAGCTGCTCCTTATTTGGCAAGACAGGTGTTTATTGCACAGAAAAAGGTATGGTTGACATTGTATTCATATCTTTGTGTTTTGTAGGGAAGAGAATAATTTTCAACTTATTTAAGTGCTAAGAATGGACTCTGGCTCCCAAAAATTTCCTTCTGTTGGGCAACACTTCTGTGGAAGATCATGAGCACAGTAACAGACTTGGCATCTGCTGAGACAGTTCTTCTCTTGCACTGATTTAATTACTGTTGTTATTGTGAAGAAATAAACTCTGATTAATTACTGATATATCTGTTTCTCTGTCCAGATATTGTTTATGAGCCTGCTGCTTACTCTTCTTTCAAGGTGAAATTTTTAAAGTTGATTCCTCTGAAATCTCTGTTCCTTCCCTACAGCAGTCTCATTCAAGCTCTTACTTTTATCCCATTCACATCATTTGTGGCAGTGTGCCTGAGCCAGAAATGGTTGTGTAAAATGTAGTATGATTTTCTTCCACTAATTTATTTTTTTTGAACATGTAATCTTTTAGGGGTCTGAGGCAAGGAAGGGTGAAAGAAGAGCTGAGCTGGTCATGGCTGACAGAATGCTGATAGGTGCAGAGTTTGGAAAGTTCCCCTTTGGAAAATACTGCATCTCTTCCAAATCTGAGTGCTGAAATTGTAGGTGTTAGGCAGGAAGACAACAGATAATATATTCTGCATCTGTAAAAGCTATGTCAGTGAATGACATGTATATATCATGTTAACTAGGTACTTATTTCCCTAATTTCCTAGTAACCCTGATTTCCTGGAAATGCTATTGTTTTTTATGAATAAATTTCTGTATATCTGTTCATTTTCCTAAAAATATAGTGGCAATAAATTTAGAAATAAATGAATTTTAGAGTGAAGCTTAAGCTAGACACTCATCTCTGGTGGACAGAGAAATAAGTAGTTATATTGCTGTTAATAGGGAGTTATATTGCTGTTGTGAGGATGAAATACATGGAGTGGTAATATATTTTATCCTTAGACAAATAAAGCTCAGGGTCTTATCCTCTTACAGGATTCCCAGGCCATGGTGAGCTTTCCTTTCTGGACAGTGACAGGAGTAACAAAGAAATAACCTCCCCAAAGATCACCAAGGATGCCTTGGTTGTGTCAGATTTGTTATATTTTTGAGATTTGGTGAACATAAGGGTTAAACTGTAAAAGCAGTTCAGTTCCATCCTGACAATGGATCCCTGTTCCTGCATATTAAACCAGGCTTGGCTTGCTCAGTCCTTTGGGTGCCTATTCCAGGAAAAGCTCAGTGGGGTCTTGCCTGTGCTATGGGCTCTTTTCCTGAAGATTTGGGCTAGAAGCAAGCTCTAGCAAAATGTTGCAATTTTCCTGGTGATGAACAACTTTTTCAAATCCACTAATCCTTGAAAACCCCTTCAGCTCCTTTTTTTTTGCTTTGCTGGTGCTTTTTGTTCATCTGTGTTTTCAATTTGATTGGAAAGATGAATCATGTTTAAAAAGAATCTTAACGTGGCTTTGCCAAAACCCCAATTGTAACAGTGAACCATTCATTGCCTGAGGCAGGAAACTGTAAGAGTGAAGGAAATGGGAAGTTAGCAAACATGACAGCAGAGAGAAGGGAGAACCTGCAGAGACAAATACAGACCTAGGTGTTTTTTTGCTTTGTTTACAGTGAAAATTAACAAGACTAAAATGGAAACCGTGCCAGCAATACATGGAATATAAGATTTGTTGCAGGAAATGAAGATTATAGGATGTAGGGCTGTCAGAGGACTGGAAATGCAGCTGAAAGCAGCAAAGAGCTTTGTCCAGGTCTTTGGGGAGATGATGGAGTAAACAACTCTGAGGTTGAGCATAAAATTACAAAGCTGGGAATCACATCTGTGCAAACAGATCTGTGTGACAGTTGGCTGGTGAGCCCAGGAGGAAAGGTGATGAGTAGTGATGGATTTTGGCTGAGTTAGAGGTTAAAGCAAGCAGCATCAGATGATGGTTAATCCCCCAAAGAGGAAGGCCACCAATGCAAAGAAATATATTTGAGTTACAGGAGGAATGGTGTTCATGTCCTTTAGATAGATCAGGATAATGGCCAGACAAAGACAAGGTAGAAAACAGAAGATTAGGAAGAATATCCTCACCCTTAAGAATCAGATCAGCCTGACTGAGGGTGAAGCAGTTCTGTAAGAAACCCTGGGGAACAGATGCATAAATAGACCTCAGGCTCAGCAGATTTGGATTGTATGACAGAAACCCAGGATATCCTGAGCTGGAATTTCCACAGGGATCATTAATCCAACTGTTCACAGGACAGCCCCAGGCACTGCCATGTGCCTGAGAGTGGAGTCCAAACCCTCCTTGAGCTCTCTCAGGTGACCACCTCGATGGAAGAGAAGATTCTGGTGACTGAATCTAATGATACAAATGAGGATTTGAGTGTAGGGGAGGGGCAAAATGGAGATGTCAAGAGTTTTGAGGAAATATTCATAGGAGATTTCGAGAGAGGGATGTAGATTGTCTTTCTGTTGAGTGGGAATAGGTCTGGTTCTTGAGACCTGTGAATTTTATTTACACCATCTTATTCCAAGAGCTTTTGACACTGAGGATATGCATGACTCTTCTGTCTCCTGGTGTAGCATTTAATCTTTTATTGCAGTCTGTAAGTTTATAACAAACTCCTGAGATCTGCCTTAGTGCAGAGCAAGTGTTGAATGCTTTTCTAGAATTGTCTGGTTGCTTCTAATTACAGAGGAGTGCTGTCACAAAAATAAAAAAAGGTTCTTTAGAGAATTTGTTTCTGGTTTCCTTTCCTTTTGTTTATTTTTTAGTACGACTTAGTCTTTGCATTCAGAAATATTTTTCATAAATAAGGAATAATGCCAGCATTCCAGTGCTAGCAGATCAGTTAACTCTACCATATACATTTATTTTCAAATATATGATTTCAAATTCACATGGACATAAAAAGACAGAGAACAGAAAAATAATATTTTAAGGCAAGTTGTGGAAGACCTATAACTTAAATTATGTAAAATATGACTCCAGCTGATGGGTTCAGGCATATATTAAAGGGAAGAGTCATACATTGGCCAGGATAGGACAAGATGACCTAAGGGCTCTTTCATCCATAATTGCATGTTTATATTCTCAATGGTTTCTCATAGTTTAGTAACAAGACAAGCATGCAGCTGAATCAAATGTCCCAATTACCTTTAAGGCTTTAAGCATGATACCTATGTGAATAGCAGAAATATGATGTATATTGTCTAATACCATGAGTAATAGTACTTTCACCAGAAATGCCATCAGAAAGGAATGAGATGTGTTCTAAGGATCATCTGAACTGCCAAGTTCATATTAGTACCTGTTTGTTAATGTGTTTTTTAAGCCCAAGTGTGGTATAAGTTATGGATAGATATAACCTGTAGGTCTGTGTGTGGTTCTGTGTGCATGGACACAGCCCCACTCACACCAAGGGTTCCCTGCAGTCCTGCCCAGGGTGATCCCCTGGTCTCCAGGCTAAATCCCCTCCTTCAGCTGCTTCTCTTCTGAACCATTCCCCAGCCCCACTGCTCCTTCTCTGGACATGCTCCAAACCTCAGAGTGCCTCCTGAGCTGGGGGCTCAGGGTTGGGGGTGCAGCCTCCCCAGCACAGAAGGACAATTCCTTCCCTTCCTACTCTTTTTGATAGAAGCCAAGGTTGTTTTCATCCCATTTTCTGCTTCCAGCTCATTACATCCCCTGCCTCCTCCAGGCTGGTGATGCCTCCTGCAAATCATGAGCTTGTTGCTGCTGTCTTTGAGGCAACATCATTAATAATGATGACAGTAATTAATCTTATTAAATATATGATTAATATAAATACTAATAATTTATAATCATGATAATCCTCAATCCATTCCTAAAGCACTTTTCCTGGTAAACTCCTCCTGCTGGATTCAGAACTACTCTTTTCATGTTCCCCTCATCAGTCAATTTTTCATCAGAGATCCTACTAATCTCCAGTTTAACTAATGACTTGCTGTAGTAATTAATATCAGATGCCAGTAGCCCAGATAAACGGCGTCAATATTATTGTCTTTGCTTAGACAATCAATTCTTTCATCAGAAGAAAGACATCAACTTGTATTATGCATTTTACCTTTGGGTAAACCCGTGTCATAATTTTTTCCCTATTTCCATCTCCTTATATTTATTTCTTTCTTGAATATTTTTCTCCAAATGTGATGTGCTTAAAATATTTAGACAAACAGGCTTTTTCAATAAGGGCACAAAGCTTGCTGCTTACAAACCATATGATACTACCCCATCTTGAAGTAATAAAAGAAATGGCAAAATATGTACTAATAGTTTCCAGCAAAGTAATGTAAACAAACAGTCCCAATATTCTCAGGCTCATACATTTTCTCCACAGACTTGCATTCTTTCTCAAGAAAGATAAAACTGATGATAGAGAAAATATGTTGGCAAGAAAATTCTAATTATTTTAGCCATTAGAATTGGATAGTCCTTCAGCCCTGAATTAAGATTCCCTTTGTAAAGTTTGGCAGAACAGATTCTCCATATCATATATTTCCTCTCAAGCTAAGGCCTCGGGCTGATGCCTGATTCCATCAGTCTATCCCACAACTGGGAATGTTCTGGAATGGAACTTGAAAATCAGGACAGGACCCCCTTATGGGTACACTGTGGATTCTGGAAATGCTTATTATTCATAAAGATTTTTTTTTAATTTATCTGGTCCTAGCCTCTTTTGCTAAACCTTAGTCAAAGATAAGCTTTAAGGTTCTTTGTGCCTCAAGTTTTTTAGGTCAGCTTGAGCTGCTCTTGAGCACAGTGTGCACAGACACCAATGCTGTCTCTTCCTTTCTACTGCATTTCTTTGTCTCATCTTTGTAATTTTTCAGTTTGGAAGTGGCACTTTACCATGTAAAACCATCTCTTGCCTCAATTTCTGCAAGAACAACTTGCCAGAAAGCAGTCTGGGTGTGCATTTGGTTTAATAAGCCTCTCCATTTTCCTTCTTTTTCAGCTCACTCCATGGTATCTCAACAAGTTTCTTCTCTTTTACTTTCTCTCTCTAACTTTAGAACTAATATCAAGTTCCTCTCTTTCAGAGTTAAAAGAACCTTCAGCCCAAGATATCAGCAAGATAAATGCCATTTTTTGTTTTACTCATCTTCTGTGCTCATTGCCTGTTGTGGTTTCCAGCTAGACTCATTATCCTGCTGGGTCTCTTAAATAATTCATTGTTTCTGACTCCTGAATATGGGGGTTTTTAAGCACAAGAAAAGTTTTGCCAATTTTCAACAGGTAGAAAGAGATATCTAGTGAGAAGTCATTGCAACTAGTCTAGGACAATTCTTAAGGTAAGTGCAACAAATAAGAAATATTTCCTGTTTTCATCTGCAATGAAATGCTTCAGTACTATATATGAAGTGAATGTCTGTTTTGGTGTGAAACTAAAAAGTTTATTTTTTCTTAGCTTTGAGATAGCTAATTTTAGAAAAAAAAAGACAAATAGTAGCCAATTAAAATGTAATAATCTGAAACATTTTTATTACTTTTATAAAAATAAATTTTTCCTCTTGGAAAACTTGCTCTTGGTTGAAATATGTTCTTCATTTTGAAAAGCAGGCAGCATTGTAGAAATTGTTTCTTCTTTGAACTGACAAGCAATTACAGATACTCAGTGCATGCTAATTACATGGTACATTGAAACAATTATATACATATTGTCTCTTTTTCCACACCCAGAACCCTATAGTAATTTACTTACTCAAAATTACTCTTAATATCTTTTTTCCCTTTGTATTTCCCAGCACATGGAGCAGCATTTAGTTTACAGGCACTGAAACAAACGTTCCAAATCCTGGGTGTGGAAGACACATTGCATCAAAGCTTGGAGAGTTTTACCAGTTTAGAGATCCTTTTTTATCATTTAGGGAGCCTTCCCCAGAGCTGAGAGCTGCTGCCTCTGGTGGAAAATGCTCCTGGGAAACCTCTCAGCCTGGGAAAAGCCACTGCTGCCCTTATTCCAGAGAGTTCCTGCATCATATGAGCTGCCTATGATCACAGTTTGATCCTTTAAAGCCAGATTTACCACAGTGTTTAGGATGATGGACATAAGATAAAATTCACCTAAATTTTGGTGTTTAGAAGAGTGGATAATGGATAATAATAAAACATCATCTGCTCTGACATCAACTCCTTTTAGACATATTTTTGCTGTCAGAGAATGACACCTGCCTCACCATTTCCTTGGGTTTCTCAACCAGGTAGGGTAAGAGACACTTGATAAGAGATTCTTGATAAGAGATAAAATAAGGATCATATTTTGATCCTTTTAAACCAGATTTACCACAACATTTAGGATGATGGACATCAGACTAAATTCACCTAAATTTTGGTATTTAGAACAGTGGATAATGTTGTTTCATGAATAAATGACCTGGTAATTTCTCTGACATCAACTCCTTTTAGACATATTTTTGCTATCAGAGGATGACACCTGCCTCACCATTTCCTTGGGTTTCTCAACCAGGTAGGGTAAGAGACACTTGAGGATAAGAGATACTTGATAAGAGACAAAATAAGGTTTATATTTCAGTCCTTTAAAGCCAGATTTACCACAACGTTTAGGATCACAAACATCAGACCAAATTCACCTAAATTTTGGTATTTAGAACAGTGGATAATGGATAATAATAATGCATGTTGTGTCATGGATAAATGATCTGGTAATTTCTCTAACATCAACTCTTTTTAGACATATTTTTGCTGTCAGAGAATGACACCTGCCTCACCATTTCCTGGGTTTCTCAGCCAGGTAGGGTAAGAGACACTTGAGGGTATTTAACTCAATTTTAAATTAATAAAAATCAGGCTATACAATGTTTGTAAAACTTATCAATAGTGATTATGCCTATCCTTTCTCCATAACAGATATTTCAGATATCAATGGAATCTGACTTTTGAAACAGGCACCTTTCATTCATTCTCAGGGATTTAAATATTTTGAGAGAGATCTATTACAAATTCCATATATATTGCAATGATTACCAATAGTGGTGCCACTGTTTATTTTTTTTGATCCTTCTGAACAGTCACTTTAGAAATGTCCAGCAACAAAAATATTTTTTTTTCCCTTAAAAAAATCTGCGAGTTCACAATATTTAATCACTCCCATGGTTATTTGATTTTTTTATTTCCCTACTTGCAAATATATAAACCAGGAGCAAAGCAGGGTGGACTTACATGACAATATAAGCACAGCTAAAAAATTCCAAGCATTGTGTGCCTCTCTGATTTAGTGTATATGTATAATTTTAATGTACAATTTAAATGTCAGGAATCTGTGTTGATGACTGCCTGAGGGGCTGAAGCTTGGCAGATTTACATCAGACAATTCATCAGTTTTATTTTCCTGGTAGTGTTAAATGAATTCACAATAAATCTCTTTCTAGACTTTATTTTTACATTTCTGTATTTGAATTGGGCAATTTGTACTCTGAATCCTTAGCAAAATGTAACTGGAGCAGCTTGGGTGTTACTATTATTCCTAGGGCTAGATTTAGTCCCACGTGAAATTCAGGTTTAGAATAAATTTTTGTCCACTGTGGTAAGGATAATATTGTTTGATCCACTTGTTTTTATTATCACTGGATACTCTGCAGGGATAAATCAACTGTCTATCAATCTGTGTGTAAAAAAAGAAAAAAACAACTTGAAAATGAATTTCCAGTCAGACCTGAGCATGGTTGTTTGGTTTTGTCATTATTCTGGTATGCAGCTTCATAAATCATATATCACTACAGCAGCCTAACATGGGCATATCAGAAGGGAAATTTCTATGTACAAAAACCTTTTTTTAATATTTATTCCTCTTAAAATAAACATAAACCCTATATTCTTGATATCAGTATTTTACTTTTCTTAGTATTAACAACAGCAGCCTCATTCAGACATTCACAGGCTCTCCCTGGGCATTTCCATATTTGCAATTTTGAATTTTGCACATTCCCATCAGGTAAAAGCAACTTGGTAAAATTTGCCCTGGTCTTGCAAGGGAAGTGTGAGAACAAAGATCTGCTGTGAAGGCTGGAGGTCAGATTTCAGGGAGCACCTGAGATGCCCAGGAGGGCACTTCAACAGCAAGGATGCTTTTCAGTCATTCATTAGTTGATGGCAGAACAATCTTCAGGAAATGTAGCTGTCATGACCAAATCCTGAATTTTGTATTGCCTTCTGCCCTCTAAGAATTTATTGATTTTTTAAAATTAAATGTAATGAAAAATTCTTTCATTCACATGGATGGAATATCTTCAGGGTAATACCTTCTTTTATTGGGGAGATGTAATTACATACCAAAGTTTATCTTCAAAATATGTGTTGGTGATGTAAAAATTGATTAATTTTCTAAGTTAACCACAGGGTGGTAATTTTAATTATCAGAGTATTACACATGAACTCATTCTGTTTTGTTTATCACTAAATATTTTTGTTTCTGGTCTGCATTATATTTTCTTGCACCTTTCAAATACTCCTCCTTTGTCTTGATCTGGAAGAATCCTAATGAGTGATTTATTTAGTTTCAAAGGAACTTCAAAATATTCTTCTCGTGTCTAGCTGTGATTTGTCAACATCACCTCTGCCAGAGCATTGGTGTTGATGAAACTACTGTGGTTCAAAGGTAAAAGTGAGAAACGTTTTTCCTGAAGGACACCTTTTGTCAGAATATTGAATTTCAGCAGAATAAAGCCAGCAGTCTTTTGAGTACCAAGAGAGGTGAGCTGGCATTTGCCTTGAGAGAGTGGCTGAGTCTCAAAATCTCCTTTTTTGTTTTGTATTTGGTGAGTGATGGCTCCCAACTGCAGTGCCTCTCTACCGAAAAGTTATTCTGTTCCAGGGAAAAAAACCACTGCTGCAAGACATATTAACATCTGATAAGAGAAATATTTTTTAGGAGTAGACATGGCACTAGGGGATCAGTTGGCTCAGACAGTGTGAACACTTTGAAAAAGGTGTGGTGGGTTTAGTATAGACAGATTTACTCTCAGTTTCTACTTTCTGCAAAAAAAGATGTGTACATAAGGGCCATGAATAAAGATGTTGGGAAGACAGCAAAGGACACAGGATGGGAAGGACAAGGACAGACAAGAGTGGGTGACTAATTGTGTAGAGGACTGGGGCTGCAGACACACTTCATTGCAATAATGATAATCACTGTGGCTGCTACCCCAGGAGACTGCAACACAGGAGCTCATTGAACCCAGCATTCCAAACACCAACGTGTGGTCACGACAGCAAGGAACAGATTCTGACCACAGTTAAATCTTGAGGAGGTCTGGCTGAGGTGCAGAAAGGGTAAAGGGTGAAGGTAGAGACAATGCTCTTTATGCCAGCAGCCCTTCTAGACCTCCTGGCATGCAGCTGAGCAAACTGATTTTTGGGTGAGGTGCTGGAACCCAAACACCCTCACCACGTAATTCCTGCTGATCCAGGAGGAGAAAGTTTCCACTTGCATTGTGAAACAGAGACCCCCAATGCTTTTCCCCCAGCTTAACATAATGTTCTCTTTGGCTGAAACATAATTGTTCATTTGTGGGTTTTTTGCTTCTAAAAATATTTAAAAATCAAATATAACTTCATGTGGTCTCATTACAATACTTGGAAAGAAAGAGACAATAAACATTTCTTACCCTCATTCAGATTTTCTTGCCAAATTAGATATGACTTTGCAAAGAGTTTCAGTGGTCACAAAATTGCTGATTTCAGTGAACAGGCAGCTTGGGGAAAGCAGGCATTCACCCCATTCCTTTTAGAGCACTGACTACTGTCAGGCTTTTAAAATATATATTAAAAAAATTGCTTTGTTTTGTTACTGTGCTTCTGAGCTTGGCTTTCACCTGACTTGTCTCTGTCTCTGTGAAGGTTTCTGTTTCCCCCAGCCCAGTGTCTGAAGAAGAGCTCGAGATTATCTGTTCTTGTGTGCAGGGATTTGTTTCTTCTTTGTAATCTCACATTTGTGGCTCTGGCCTGCTGAGATCTTGCAGCCCAGATCATGTCAGACTCTGCCCTTTGGGACAATGCTGTCTCTTATACTAAAAATTACATATGCTTTATTTACAATAACTCTCCCATACCTATCCACTCTATGGAACAGTGAACCTTTACTCTAGATCAATTAAAAAGTGCCACCACCACAGCAGGAGATGGAGAACAAGAGATGAGGAAGAACAGGGACACCCCCAATTTCCTCCATTTTTGTCCCCTGATCTCACAAAATAAAACCCTAAAATTCTACTTTTTCACATTGTGATATATTAATTATCATTCTACCTAAATTCTTGTAACTTATAAATCTTCCCAGGACAGTCAGGGGATGTCCTGGCCCCACAGACTGCCAGGGCACGAGCCTGCTCTGGGGGCTTGGTGTGGGCTGGCACGCTGGCAAAGCTGCAGGAGCTGTTCCCTCACTGCAGAGCAGCTGGAGAGGAAAGATCATCATCACTGTGATGTACAGAGGAACACAGCACACACAGCAGGGTTCAGGAGAGGAGAAAAGAACTCTCCAGTTCATTGCTGCCCTCGGATCTCTCAGTCTCTGGGCAGTGCCAGAGATTGCACAGAGCAGTTCCCACCTCTCCATCCCACTGGGCACTGAGCAGTCCATCAGGTGAGATCTTTTACAAAGGAATGCAAACATGACCCTTGTTTATCTCACAATTCATGAGAACTGACTCCATTATACCCAAACAAACCAGAAGGGTGATTTCCAGGGACAGCAGATCATGATCCACATTTTGCTCTCGGTGTTTCGATGGACCATCCACTAAAGTAATGCTCAGGCAAGCTGTCCTGCTTTGGGGCAAATCTGGGAGAAATCCTCCAAAGGGGACCCTGCAGAGAGCAAACCCACACAGCCTGAACCTGAACTGCTTTGGGAAGGATTCCTGAGAGAGAAGTGGACAGAACCTGTTTATTGAACAGGCACAGCACCCCCAGCACCCCCAGTGAACAACACCCGATGACAACACTGGCACGGCTCTGAAAATGATGACAAATTCAGCAAGTGTCACTCCCTCTGGGCTGGGGATGGCACTGCAGGACACGAGGGGCAAACTCGGTGTTCTCAGGTCCCAGGCCAGAGCAGGTTCGAGTAGTTCCAGGAAAAAGAAATGAAAAAACCAAAGCAAGAGCAAAGCAGGAGCAAAAGCAGAAGCCAGAGCTAGAGCCAAGCAAAAAGAGCCCAACAAAAACCAAAACCCACACTGTGCACTGCCCCATCTCTGTGTGCTGCCAGCCGTGGGGAGCAGGCTGAGAACAGAACCAAACCCAAACATTCGCCCTTCAGAGCCAGTGTGGAAGGCACAGAGCAGAAAATCCAGCACAGCAGACACAGGAGTGGGGACCAAACACCACCCCAGGACACAAGCCCGCAGAGATCCCAGCTCTCTGTGCATTCCAAGGCTCCAGAGCCCTCTCTCTGCTCAGGTGCTCCTGTCCTGGGACAGCTCTGCAAACAGAGGGGTGGGACTGTTTCCAAATCTATTAGACAAGAGGTGTAGTGGGATAGTTTATCCTTTAAACTGCCATCATCAAACTTAACCAGCATCATGCACTCACTGGTTTGGAGGCTCCTAATCCTGATTTCTGCCTTAGTGCTTCCCATGAATGAGTCTGCTTGAGCAGTGGAGGATTTAGTGTGAGAAGGGTGCCAGACACTGTTCCTTGAAATAAGAAATGTTTATATTGTTGGGAAGTGATGTAATGGCAGCTTGAATTATGTTCATTAGCATGTGAAAAGTTTTAGTGGTATAGCTGTCTGTTTCCTATTAGAGATTTGTATCCAATAACAAAAAAAAAAAAATAAAAAAATATATATATATATATATACCCATGGATAACAAACTGGAAAATGGATGCATATTTGGCTGGCTGTTACCCTTGGGGGTGGGGGAGGAGGATGGGGCTGGAGAGGAGCTGTGAGGATTTTAAAGTATTTTCCAGTAACAAAACATGTTTAATGAAGGTGTTGTCGAGACACCAATTTTTTTTTTTTTTAATTGGAAATTAAAACCAAAAGCTAACCTGAAAGTAATCTTCACTCTTCTGACTGTATTGGGAAGTACTGTTACTTACTTCAATTTAAAATTTGATGCAATACTATTTCTTATGTTTTATTTGTATTTCTGAAGGACATCTCTACAAAGTCATTACAGATGGTTTTGCTGGATAATAACTGCTGCATAGGGGAGGTGTTTCTTAATCATCAAGTGAGCATCTTGTATCTGTTTCACTAAAAGTGAACTCAAGGTGTCTGCTGCTTTTCTGAACCTGGAGTTTACCACGTTGGAAGGAAAATGTAGCACAGATGAAATATGCTGTGTAGTTAGAGATTCTTTTATTTACATGTGTGCATGCATCATTTAAAATGTTCTTTTGCTAATTAAAAGCAAACTAACAATAGCAAAAATTATGAGTGCTGCTGGGCTTTGTGTTCTGCATTTGTCAAAACGTCTGGTGGTGCTTGAGATTTTTATTTGATTGTTTTGACATGAGTAATATAATAATTAAAAAATCTTTGTCTACAGTAAATATTGTGTGACATAAAAGCCCATTTTTACCTTGTTTCTGAACAGTTTTCTAGTTCTCACACCATAATGATATTGGAAAAAACAGTTGCTTAACTTTACAAGGGGAAGATTAATTATTAGAGATTAATAATGATGTAAGGTAATGTTGTGAAGAAAACAAAGTTTTTTCTTTTGCTACATTTTCATGCCAGTCCTCAACATGTTCTAAATTGCCATTCTCACATGTAGAGAAGGAGAGAAATAGAGGGAAGCATTTTCCCTCTGCTGAGCCCCTTTTTTGACCTCTTTGTCAAAGGAGAGTAGCAAGGGCACTTCCATTCAAAGCTCTACCTTTTCCAGTATTTTCCATGTGCAGAATGTGAAGTCCTTACTCCCACCTGGGAGAAGCTGACATCCCAAATTCAGTGAATCTATGGGAAATTTTGTAGTGGCACCTAAGTATTTGAAGTTTCCCCATAAGAAGGTATCTTCAAGCATTAAATGCCAAGATGAAATGACCTAAAAATCCCAATTCAAATACACTCAGAGTTAATTGAAATAAGTGTTAAATCATGATCTTCAAGAGAGCAAAAAGAGGGTTGCAATATCTTCTTTGAGATAAGTGCAACTGCTGTTGAAGTTGGGATTTTTATTTAAGTAATAGACAATGAGAGGAAATCTGAAATGTCCAGGAGTGTTCTCTGTGTTAGCACAGAACACAGAACTGATTGTGCTGTGATATAACTTGTTTTTTCTTTCAATTTATTCCTGAACAGGTAGTCATAAAGTAGAATATAATTTTTTGAATGAATGGAATCCTGAATTCTTCCTGTTTGGCTGCACAGAAAAGTTGGCTGTTTGATGAAACCTCTGAAAAGCCCAGGATTTGTTTAACTTGTGTTCCTAATGATCCTACAACTCTGGCATGGAAAGCAAACTGGTGTTGTTACAGAGAGAGAGGATGGAAAATTGGAGAAATCATACTTTTCCATAATGGAAGATCTGAAAAGAAGTTAATACTCAAATGCAAATTGGTGCTTTCATTGTACTGCAAACATCTGTGTCCTGAAAGCAATTTCACATGCAGCCAGTGGAAATGAACACTTCCCATGTGTGCTGGCCTCACACTAGAGAAATGGTTAGGGCTCTTGGAGAACTCTGGGATGAAACACTTTCCTTTGGAAAATGGCAAACTGATGAAATAGAGGCTTTTTTAAGAATTAGTTCCTTTCAAAAACCTTTTGATTTTTGAAAGAAAAGTACTGACACTGCCAAAAAAAATTTGGCTTAACTTTTATGAATACAAACTTTCCATTTTTAGTTCAAACTAACTTCTCATTCCCCTAAATTAATTAATGTGAGACAGCAATTATTTAACTTCAGACACAAATATGAAAGCATTATCTGAACAAGCTGCTCAGTGTATTATTGCTGGAGAACAAGTCCATGACAGAACAGAAGAAATGGCATTTGCATATTTTACTGTACATTCTTGTGAACATTAATGATATTTTATAATATAAGTTTTTCACAGCATTAATTATATATTGCATAACATGAACACAACTGAAGACAAATAAAGTAAAACACAAGGAATAAAATAATCTAACAAGTGTTACATTAGAATTTTTGTTGACAGGCCACATCTTGCATCTTTCTTATTTCCTGGACAAGTGGAAAATATCTTACACTGGTTCAACTCCCTTCTCTTTCTTCTGTCTCTTCCTTCCCTATTGTTAGCTTTTATAGCTGATTTTTTTTCTTTATTTTGTTACCTATAGTACCCTGTAGAGGTGCTTTCTGTTGTATATGAGTTTTTTTTTCTCTAGTGGATTCCATTATCATATAGTTCAATTCTATTGCATTTTATTTTATGAGTATTTTTATTTCATTTTTACTGGTGAAGCTCAAATTGATAAGGAAAAAAAAATGATAACCATTCTCTTTCCACTTTTCTCTCTGTGAATTATCCCAGGGATGTGCAAAGGTGCAAAGGGAATGGCAAGACTTAGTTATGGTTTTTGTGGGGTTTTTTGTCTTTCAGAGACCACTACAAACAGAAGAAAAATTCACAAGTTATTATTTTGGGGGATGAATCAGTGAAATGGAAAATCTAGTTGATGTTTTATTCTTCTGCACATATGGAGCTTGCAGAGGTTTTGCTGTGGGATCTTATTTACATCATGAATCACCTGCTGTGTGGTCCACTCAAAATTAATGTAATTAAAAAAAATAATTTTTGCTTTTGGAAAGGGCTGACAGGAAGAATCCAATGTTTTGAAGTGCCTGAAGTGCTTAAGCATTGCATTCTGGATTGTAACTGTGTGCCTAAAATTATGTGCTTGATGTATTAACCAAATTTTATGTACTTGTAGGGGTTATCAAAGCTATTTAATGAACTTAAAAAATTAGCATTGTTGATTTGATTTAAAATTTCTCTGGTTGAGAAAACACATAATTTTATGTTACAAATGCAATGTAACTTTCAGCTCCTTTTTCACAATTCCTGCATGCACGTTTTCCTTTCCAACAAACAAACATGTAAAGCTCTGAGAGCCCACAGCTGTTTGTGTTACATGGAAAAAGGCTGCCTCTTTTTGTTCCTACAGGAAAAAAAAAAAAGAATTTCAACATGCTGATAAATGTAAAAGTGGTAATATTCCAAGGTGGGGTTATGACAGAGACAGCTCATTAAATATGTCAGAGATACCCCAGATAACAACTGAATTATGCTGCATGGGTAGGAATTGATCCTAGTTGAAAATACACTTTCTTTACATGAAATTTAGCTCCAGCAGTACATACCCCACCCAAACATTTGTTTGTTTTCTAAAACTTGGAGTAGTGTTGCATAGGGAAAAGAAAAAAAAGCTAAAGACTTTCATATGTTCAGAAATTGTGCAGAACAATTAAACACAATGCCATTCAGATTTAGCTGACAAGAACAAAATGTGAACTGCGTGCAAAATATTATTCCCCTTTTGGGAACAGCATCAGGATTTTTTTTTTAATTTTTTTTTTTTGGCTTGCAGGCTGAACAAGTGGCACGGTGAGCTGAGTGACACTTCAGCTAATTCTTGGCATCAAACTCAAAGTAATCTTGCACTGACTGATGTAAGCTCCACTATGGGATATGGTGCTGTTAGATCAGTGCTTTGGAGAATCCTAAAAAAGCCTTACATGCCAAGCTAGAAAAGAAAATAAAAGGGGTTTTTGTACTATTTTTTATTTTTTTTTAAGCCTCAAGTGTTCATTTCTCATCTCATTAAAATCAATGGGAATTTAACAGTAAATTCAATGTCGGTTTTCAGTGGTGATTAAACATTAAATTCAATGTCAGTTTTTATTCTCAAACGACAGTTTATGCAGTGGTGGGGCTTTTCATGTGCTCTACTGGGAAGGTGCATTTGAGAAACTCAACACTCCCTTGGTTTTAACTCCCTTGGTCTGAACACATCGACCATGATGAGGCAAAGGGAAGTTTTGAGATTTGTTGTCCTTGAAAATCAGCCCTCTGATTTGTTTCTGTAGAATAGAGTCAGAATTCTCACGATTTGTAAGGTAAACAAGGACAGTTTAAATTCCTTTGTTAAAGAGATCACTTGAGAGAATTCTCATTTAACAGTGGGATTGGAAAGGTGGATACTTCATTACCCAATCCCTGCTCAGTGTCTGGAAATCATAAATAGCTGAGGTTTCAATAAACTTGGTTGTTCTTCTGTGCTTTGGACACCTGTGTGTGTGTGTGTCCCCTCTGAGCCCCACAGAGGTTTCTGAGGGTTCCTGAAGCAGTGGCTGGCTGAGAGCAGAGCAGCTCCTCAGTGCTGGGAGGGTTAATTCTCCGAGCAGCTGGCAGGGGAGCCTGCAGTGTGTCTGTGCTGGGCAGGGCTGGCACAGCATCACTGCCCTCAGCCCACCCAGCAGAGGGGCTGGGGCTGGCACAGCACCCCAGGGCACCCCGGGGATGTTCCCTGCTCAGGGGAGAAACCTGCAGAGGGAGAAAACAGGGGTGTCCCTGGGACACAGAGAGGAACACACAGCACACACAGCAGGGTTCAGGAGAGGAGAAAAGAACTCTCCAGTTCATTGCTGCCCTCGGATCTCTCAGTCTCTGGGCAGTGCCAGAGATTGCACAGAGCAGTTCCCACCTCTCCATCCCACTGGGCACTGAGCAGTCCATCAGGTGAGATCTTTTACAGAGGAATGCAAACATGATCCTTGTTTATCTCACAATTCATGAGCACTGACTCCATCATACCCAAACAAATCAGAAGGGTGATTTCCAGGGACAACACAGAGGCTGTGAGGAGTGACAACTTTCATCTGCCTGAGTCACCATCCTGGATTCTCTGTAGGCAGCTGAGCTCTTTAAATGTTGCATGCTTTTTGCTCTTGATATTGCCCTGTTAACCTGTGGAAGACAGAGGTCTCATATTCATTGAAAGATGAGGGCATCAGAAAACAATTGGTTATGCCCATAGAATTTCATCACTATTGTAGACTCTGAACACAAATTTCCAGAAATTCAGGTATGGCAATAGCAATATTTGTTCCAGGACCTTTTTCCAGTCTCCTTTCCTCCAGGATGACAGTGAAAATAACAGCTTTTGTTCTTGAGTTAGGGAACATTTTCTTGTTCAAACCACAGGATGTTAGGCATTACCTGGAGGCATTATATCTGCAGAACATCAAGAATATAAATAGCTATGATATTTTTCTGGTTTTATACTGGATTAGTAGTTACCATTAAAGCTTCACAGCATGAAAATGTCTCCAAGCATTTAGATGAACGATTTCTACAACCATGACAAATTTTCAATTATGATTGCAGCTAAGCTGACTAATTTTTGCAGAAGTGAGACTTCTTTCCATTTTCTTAGCAAAAATCAACATTTCAAAGTAAAATTTCTACTGAAATGTAGATATTTGTATCAGCCTTTATGAAAGAAAATAGCTGCTTATCACTCAGCTAAGCCTTTTATATATTTTTATATATATGTATGAGTGTGTGCGTGTGTAGCAATGAAATTACCTTTTGAATCTATAAAAATAACCACATATTTAACTGCTGATGTTGTGGTCTCTCCTGTGATATAGTTCGTGGAAATGTTGGCCCTTGTCAAAGAAATTCCTTGTCTCTCATGGAAAAACTCCCAAATGCACAGCTGCTTTCTGAGAATCAAATGTAAACCACACAAATTATTTCTATTTATTAGATGAGGTTCTGGTTTTTTCTCTCCCAGCTGCTGACACCTTAATTACACTTGAAAACAGCCAAAAACTTCATAATTCCAGGAGAGAAATGGGATGTATTGCTTCGTTCTTTTCTGAAAGGGCTTCAGGAAATCCTTTCCTAAGAAAAATTAGACTTCATTATTTGCTAGCTTTCTTTGTTCTTCCTAAAAGAATGTTTTTCCTGGCCAGCTTAACCTTGTTCCCTGCCAATCTAGTTGCCTCTGCTAATTAAAGCAGGTCACCAGTGAAGCCCAAGGGCAGGAGACAGGACTGTGGCTGCAGTGAATAAAGCACTCTGGAAAATGGGGCTGGGTTTGACCCGTGTCTGACTCCCTGTGCTTCCCCTGACCCCAGCATGAGAGAGCAGAGCAGCAATGTCTTCCCAAGAAATCCTCACCATTTTTTCCCTCTTTTCTTGTCAAGCTGCCCCAACCCAGGCACCTCTTTGGGCTGTGCTGCAGGAGGGTCAGGAACCAACCTCAGCCTGCTGCCTAATCCATTATCCACTCTCATTTAGCACTCTGGGCTTTCTGCAGCATCACCCCAGGCATGAGATCACTCAGATACTGCCCTGCTCACTGCTCTCGAGTGCCAGAGGTGCCCTGCAGTGGCTGGGGGCTGCAGGGACACACACTGCTCCTGCCTTTCACTCATCCCTGCAGGATTCCCCTCAGCCTGAGTCGCTGGGGTGAGCAACATGACACGAATTTTTCTTTAGAACATGGTCTGATTCTTTTTTATTTAAGCAATTAATTTTTTTTTTTAATATTTTTTGGACAGATCATTCTCACTGGTAGGGAGAGTGACAGAACTCTTCACCCACATTGGCCAAATCTGAGAAAGTCCATCCCACAGAAAGAACCCAAAGCATTAAATATCAGTTACAAAATCAATGGCAGTGTTTATGTTCAAGCTGTGAGAACAGGCTTCCAAATCCAAAACATCATGAAAGAATAGAACTTAGAAACCTAGAAATTGCTAAATAGAAACCAAGAAAACCAGACTACAAGTGAGTGCTGAGGCTGAATGCTCTGAATGGGCTTTCCCTGAGCATGGCAAGGATTTCCCTGGGTGCAGAGGACTTGAGTTGGAGAGTTCTTGTTTGAGAGAGCAGCAAGTGTCTAAAGCCATGGCCAGAACAGGTGTGTGTGGCAAAATTCATGAAGGAGGAATGTACAGCAACGTGGCTTGCTTTGAAGACAAGGCCAGGTTCTAACAAATAGTGACTCTCCTGTCATAAGCAAAATAAAAATATCTCCCATCTTCAAACCCTCCCTGCTTCCTGTTCGTTAGCCATGAGTGCTATTACTCATTATAATAATGAGTAATAATAATAATATTAATTATTTTGCAGTTATTACTGCACAAGCTTTACTTTCAGTGAAATGCAAAGAACAATAATGTGTTTACTATTATCACCAAAGCTTTCTGAAGGAGGGAACCTCAATAGAACCCAAATATTCTTTGAGACAATCTTGCTCAACCTTCTAAAACTCAGTCCTTGTTTCTTTGGTGTTTTTAACATTTTCCATAAAATCCTCTGGGAGCATCAATGGTGACCAGGGTTTGCCAAGATAGCTGAGCATTTATCACGAGTAACTTGTAGAATATGATTTTTAGCTAAATAATAATTATACATTAATGTAAGACACAAATTATTAGCATATACTGTAACAGAGGAAAAAAAGCTTGTTTTGATCAGTTTTCTGAGAAAACCTCATCTCTTTCCACTGACAGAAGACGCTGTCTCTTGGACATTGCTGCTGTTTTTATTCAGCCCTGCTTAAAAGCTCAGTGGCAGAGGGTGATGATGCATTTGCATGTCTGTACAAGATTTAGTGAGACTTCTGACTGTCTCTAGAAACTCAAATGAGATACAGCTGCAAACACAGGGAGAGTATGGCCAGCTGATCCACTTGCAAGTTATTGAAAATATATTTGAAACAGTAGAGATGTCACAGTTGAGCTAGTGAATGTTAAAAACACATTTCCCAGATCATTTCACTTTTTAAATTATATTTTACCTGGTATAGAACTATTTAAATGCTTAATTGACTGAGTTGAAAAATAAAAACAGAGGATAAGTTACCTGTAAGGGTAGTCTTTATAAAGCAGGTGTATCTGTGGCAATAAAAATTCAGCATAAGATTTGCAGAGATGATGCCAAGGATGATTGTGCTCACAGAAATTTCCACTGGAGTTGTGTGAAGAGGAAACCAACTTTCACTTGTTGAATAGTGAAAATTTGAGTTAAATGTTACTAACAATTCACTAGACTTACTATTTATAAAGAGTTTTGGTTCATATGGTTTAAATTCCAGTCAGGATTAAAGGACAAAATTTGATATACAGATATATCAATATTTAATATATTTTATGTTGCCCTTGTTTGCTTTCCAGACGTTAAGCACTTGGTGTGCACAGCAGACAACTTTTCCAGCATAGTTCCTAAACCATGAAGGGACAAAAGTCACTAGTGTGTCTTTAATAAAGTCAACCCCACTTTCTCAGAATTTATATGGAGTTGTATAGTGGGAGAAAGGGTTCCTTCCTGTCTGCTCCCAGTGCAGTTCTTTTGTCCAAATGCCAGTAAGAGTGAATCTTCATAAACATAAAATCTTCATAAACATTTTGTTACTGAGATCACTTCTGTAACAAAAGAATTTGATTTCCTGACTGTGAGTGCAGTATATTCTGGAACACCTACTGGCAAAAAAAAAAAAAAATAAAAAACAAAAAAAAAATCTCAGATTTTTCTGGGAATTATTTTCCCCTTCTGTCAATAGGCAGAGAAGACTTTCCATATAGCAGTGCCAGTCTGAGTTACAGCTGCATTACCTCATACAGCCTATGGCTTGTGGACTTAGTGATCCTGAAATATTCTCACCTTTGTTCTATGAAGCATTTCCAAATGACATTTTTCACTCTCTCAAAGGCTCTGGGTAAGAAGATCAGCTGCAGGGTTGAGAGTTCCTTTAAGTGCTGGCCCTGTGGGACCTTAGCAAAAAAGTGCTCCTGCCAAAGATCCCATGTGCAATGGCAAAGGAAGAGAAGCCAGTGTCTCAGAGAAGATATAAACCTTCATCCCTGGACACCAGCAGGAGTCTGCTCCCCTGCAGCATGAGTCATTCCCTCAGAAATAATAACAACAACAGCTAGAATAATGGAAATCAGAGTTCTAATTTTTTTTCAGGATATATTTCCACATTGTTACATAGAACACTGAAAATCAACCTTAATGCTGCTCAGTCCAGTATTAAGATGTGTTTAGCACATGTGTTTGGTCCTCTTCGTTATGCTCTGCAAAAATGTGAAATTTAAAATATGAAAATAATTAAAGGCAATGCAATTCACTCTAACAGGTGCAGTCAAACAAAACAGAGAGGTCCAGTTCCTATGCTCAGTCAGTTAAACCTGAATTTCCTTCTGAACTGCACTCCCACACAGCAATGGTGCTAAAATACCCACAGAAAAGGTAACAGCTACCTTGCTACAGATTTTAAAGTATGGAGTTTTTCTTCTTTCTGGGTGGATTAGATAATCAGATGCATTTTGGTTAGCAGGGGGAAAAAATGTTCAAAAAGCAATGCCATCAAGAAAATTGATTCTGATAGGCCCTGTTTGAAATATTTACTTTGGACTCTGCAAAAGGCAGGAATGTTCTAATCCAATACAAACTCTGAGTTAATGCTAATACCTCTGTCCAATTCAAATGCTGAGCTGACAGAAAGATTAGGAAAAAGTAGGTGAATTAGTAGTTCAGTATCTCCTTTATATACTTATTTTTCCATTCCTTTGATCTTGGAGCTTTTTTTGAAATTCCACCAAACTGATTATCTTTTTGCCTCAGTTTCACTGGGCTTAACTCTGGTTCATTTCGATTTTGATTTTTTTTTTTGATCATTGTAAAAAATGTGACTTTACAATTATATATTTTAGCACTGTAGCAGCAACACGTTTTGGCAATATAGGTAATCTTCTTTACATCAAGAAAATCAACAGTACCTCGTTTCTGTATTATGATGCTTATAATTATAAATGATGTTTGTCATAATTATAACTTCTCAGAGTAACATTTTATTTATTTATTTATTAACATCTTATTTTCAATAATTCAGCTCCTAGACACATAGATGTAGATGCTCTCTTACACCCAAATACAGACACAGAGAGGTCCTAAGCCCATTATATTTGAAAGGTTAGGGTCATGAATTATTTTTTTAAAAAAATAGCTGCTTTTTTGTATCATGTACTTAAAATATTTCCAGTTAAAATTTAGATACTGTGATTTCATAATGGACAATATAGTTCAGAAAATGTTTCTGATCAAACTGTGTAAAATGAGCTTTGAATAACAGTGTGCCAGTCAGCTGCAGCATGCCTTGTCTAAATCAGGAGAAAACCTTGTGTGTGCAGACTGACCATATGCCACTGTCTCCAGCAGGTTCTTCTTGGGAAAGTGCTGTCTCAGGTGCTCTTCTCCTGAAAATGTTGTGAATTAAGTCTTCTTCCTCTGCTTTTATGAGACATTTATGGCCAGTTTGTAAATTATCTAATATTGTCAGGGAATTTCTCAGAATGGTGTTGTCCCTGAAAATCACCCTTCTGATTTGTTTGGGTGTGATGGAGTCAGTGCTCATGAATTGTGAGATAAACAAGGATCATATTTGCATTCCTCTGTAAAAGATCTCACCTGATGGACTGCTCAGTGCCCAGTGGGATGGAGAGGTGGGAACTGCTCTGTGCAATCTCTGGCACTGCCCAGAGACTGAGAGATCCGAGGGCAGCAATGAACTGGAGAGTTCTTTTCCTCTCCTGAACCCTGCTGTGTGTGCTGTGTTCCCTCTGTACATCACAATTACAGAGTGCTGTAACACAGAACAAGCTCAGGCTGGGACTGAGGAACCCCTAAGCTGGTTCCAGTCTGATGCTGAGTGTCCTGCCAGGCTCCAGCATCCCCAGGGCTCAGGGGTCACTCAGACTGGCACTTCCCACAGCTCTGTGTATCACTGTCTGCTGGGTGCCACGGCCACTGACTTTGGAAACAAAAAAATCACCCCTTATTTTGTTCAGAAGATATGCAAATACATGTTCCCTGTGCCAAATAACCCAATTGGGCAGGAAGGAACAAGCACAGCTGAAATAGGAGAGCGTGGAGAAGCAGCAGGCACTCAGCAGGGAGGTAACACTTCAACAATAACAAAGACACATTCTTCCTCCTGATGTTATCCTTCAAAAAGAAGAAATTCTGATTTCACTGACACTGAGTCCCATCATCCCTTTTGATCCTCAGATTCTGCTCTGGCCCTACAGGGCAGGAAAGGCTCAGACACACCCCGTCCACAACCCTGGGAACAACGGTGAAAAAATGGAGTGAAAACACGAAAGATTCAATCTTCATTTCAGGTCTGAAGGAAACGTCCCCCTGGGTTTCTCCTGGGTGGATTTTGGGCAGAGCCCTGCAGCTCGTTGTGTCCTGCTGCTGTGCCTGTGCTGGGTGCTGTGTTGGTGGGTAGGTGATGTCAGTCACACATCACTCCAGGCAAGGTTTCTCTCTAGCTGAACTATTTGTTCTCACAAGCCACTCTAGTCCATCTTCAATATTAATACATCAATAAACAGAGTCCCTACTTATTTTTCCTTTTGAAAACCAATGATATGACATTGGATGAAGAAATAGAGATGAACTGAAAGTCGTGAGGGGAAGGAGCCAACCCTCACTCAATAATGGAGCTGTGCAGCCTGAAGCAAAGAGGTCAAAGTGAGAAACCTTTCCTCCCTTAAAAGAGGAGAAAAGAAGTCAGGAAGACCTCTGCTTGATGAGATAGTGAAGGGCTGTTTAAAAGCACAGATGGTACAGTTTATTTTCGTTTGTTTTCCACATCCCAGGTTCAGATGGTTGGCTCAAGGACAGGATGGCATGAAGCTAGCCAAAGAAAATGTGGCCCCACGATCCTGGGGTAAATATGGCTTATGCTTTGTCAGCAGTTCTCAAGGAGAAGAAAATAATTGACAGTGCATTCTTGGACAAAAGCAGAGCTGCAAGCAGGAGCTCAAATGTTGGGTTTTTCTTCTGCAAGTGATTGTATGTTCTCCCAGCTCCTACCAGACTGAGGAGAAAAAACTCAGACTAGGAATGAAATATCTCCCCTTCCAATTCAGCTTTTTATTAGATGCAAGGCCACTTTAATCTTGAAAGTTAGAATGAGAGGTGAACACATTTTTGGGGGGAGTTTTAGATATACATGACAGACATGCCTGCTGTATAGACAGGTAGCAGGTCTATTCCTCTTCAGTTTTTGGATGAACTAAACAGCAGATGTGTAAAGTTCAACGTTCCTTTGCCAGAAGTGCTGATGAAAAATCCATTTGTAATGTATCTGATAAAAGTAATATTTTTATTAGTTGAAAATGTCATCTTGAGGAATTATTAAAACTGCCAAGGACTTGGCTCAAAGTTCTGTAAACAGTTTTGTATCTGAATGTCATCCAAAGTGTAAATAACTCTGAGGTAAAAGAGAAACATTTGAGAGGATTTAATTTTTATTAATTGAACAACAGTGTGTTAACATACATCCACTCCAGGAGCATAGAGGACCATAATATCTTCATTTACACTGTACTGATGGTTAAATGCTGATCTTGAGATGGGAACTTTCAATTTATGAAACGTTTATTGTAGATAATTTTCATTGTCATCCAATTATTTAAAAAAAAAATGGCAAATGCCCCAACCCTGGAAACATTCACAGTCAGGCTGGACAAGGATCTGCCCACCCTCTAGTTGAGGATGTGCCTGCTCATTTCAGGACCCTTACAGTCCCTTCCAACCAAGGCTATTCTATGATTTTGTATGCCTAAAATCACTCATATGAATCTATGTATGGGACGAAATTCTATATGAAAACACACCTGTGTAGTTCAGATTAATGCAGTTCTCAGACTGGGATATTGTTGGCCTCTTAAAAGTGCAGAGAAAAACGTGCTCCCAGCTGAACCTAAGTACCAAAGTAATTTATTATAAATGCAAAATAACTCACAAAAACTCCCTTGAAAAAATGAGATTGCTGAAAGAAACAGTGAAAATCTGAAAATCTAGGCTGCCTGTCTAGCCAATGCCTGTGCAAAACCAGCCACACAACTTTTGAGGATATTTCCAATACAGCACGTGGGTCTGGCATTATTTATGCAGCTCACTGTCTCCCAAAGCCAAAGGATGTCAGTCCAGGGAAAATACAAAGTGATGCTCCATGCCCAGGTGTATTGTCCTGCAGGGACAATTAGGATATTAATTAAGCTCTTGCTGATGTCAGGAGCAGTCTCCTGTCTACTCCAGAGGGAGTAAGGGTTAATCCCAAATTATTATGTCTGTAAAATAAGACAGTCTTTGATTTTTGTCCATATTCTAAATTGATGATTTCATCCTTATGGAACAGTTAACTTGAGAGGCCAACCTCCTTATGAGTTTTCTCTCTCAAGAAATGAAATCCATGTAACACCTTATGGATTATTTTATGTTCAATGAGGTTTCCATTGTATTATGACTGATTATGCTGAAAATGTATTAAAATTAATAAGATATATGACTTTCAAAGAAATCCACGGCTAAAAACCTATTCCTTTTTTTTTTTTTTAGGTTGGCGAGGACAAGTCATTAATAATTTCAGAATTGAGTTGTTAAACAGAATTCTAGTTAATTCTGCCAGCTCCCAAGAATTTACACTTAATCTGTCTTCCTTGTTTGACTTCTACCTCTGGCAAAACTATAACATTTCAGCCAGTGACCCATTTCCACAAATGTTTAAAGTTACATTTAAGAGTGGGAGAAAGATGAAAGCAAGCAGTGTCTCCAAATTACAGACATTAATTTCTATGAAAAACCCAGGTTAGATGCCTGAAAATATTTGTATTTCTTACTGAAATGTAATACAGACTGGCTTTGAACTTCAGGGTTTCAGTAAAACAAAATTCAACAGGTTTGGGAATCCTAGCAAGATGTTTTGTTGGTGAAAATAAAACTAACCTTCCCTTGTGCTTCCCAACACCAGGTAAAATCAACTTCCACTATGGTGAATGTGTAGGAGCCAACACCTTTGTCACCTTTTATTTTACTTTTATTTTTTTTTAATTTTATTTTTAATTGAACATTAAAAAACTTAATGTGGGATTTATCCTTTCCTTTTATTGGCTTCTGATAAATGCTCAAAAAAAAATCAGAATAGAATTCTGAATGAGACTAAATAGAAAGCATTATTTTATACCAAAATCATGGATTGTAAAATGATTCTTTAGGACTGGAAAGAGATAAATTAGGAAGGAGTGGTTGCAGAACTCTAAACAGCAGATCATGTCAAGTAACACAATCAGTTGGTTGTCAAATTTTGTGATGTCTTTAAAAAGCAAAGTAAGGAGTTAATTATGTATGACACTCACTAGGATTCCTTTTCTGAATGTGTACATAGCTGTGATGTTCTCACCAAAAATAGATAAACAAGGAAAGAAAAGAATAAACATATGAATGGAGGAAAGAAATATTTCAGAACTTCAGTAGGTTTCTTGTAGTATTTATTGTTTTGAGAAAGCATCAGCACTTTGGGCACCTGCTGAACTAAAAGACACACTAAAAAATCTGAAATATTGCCCCTTTACTTAAAGACATTAGCTTTAGTTTGCAGAAGTATTCTGCAGTTTGGACATACCCTAAATCTCCTTTTGCATTAGGCTGCTGTGGCAGTTGAATTGAACCCTTGAAAAGGGCCTTGACTTCATCTGAAATTAATGTGGGCTAAGTTTCCATGGGCCAAATGGAAAAACCATTAGGGAAGCTGAAGCTCTGCCATATCAGCTAATGGGAAAGAGGTGGTATATATAATATACATTTATGCTCCATTGGCTGGGTCCTTGTTTTTTCTGTTGCCCTAGTCACTGCCACAGCAATCTTCTGACCATTTTAAACTAAAAGCTGCAGTCAACCCCACCCTTAGCACGTCTCTAAAACAAATCCTTGTTGATTGCAATGCTCTTGAAGGCACATGACAGGTGATCAGATATCATCTCTGAGGTGAGTATCTTTTCAACACGTTACATTCTTTAAACAACATTTTTTTTTGCAGCAGCAGCAGGTGAAAAAATGCCCTGAACAGCTGCCCAGGGAGAAGAAATTCAATTCTGCCAGCAATCCCTTCTCACACCACCCTTTTCTCCAATATGTCCTTATGTGGCAGCCAACTTTTTGCCATGATACAATTCTCATGAAATACAAGGAAAGTCTGAGGACAATTTTTCCTAAGCTCCTTTGTTCCATTGCTCAGCAGTATCTGTTGAAACTTCCTAAAGAAGGAAACAATTAGTCTATATTCCCAAGAATACATTTGCAATGCAAACTACTGCCGAAATCTTGAAATTGTTTCATTATTCATACACATATTCATATATGTGTATGAATAAACTGTGTGTATTCATACACATATACACACATCAAACATAGACTCACATTTTAATATTTTAATCTATTGAGATATATATATTACATATCAATATCCATATTGATACAATCTATTGATGTGTAAAACCAAAACAGATTATGATTTGAACTCAGGATGTTTCTTGTTCAGTGATGAGTAAACTAATTTTTCTTTTCACTGTCTTTGGCTATAACTTGTCTTTTGTTGGCTGTTTGACTACTATTATATTGCCTTTCAGAACAGTACTAAGTAATAGTATTAAAGGAGCAGTGTTAAATAATCTGTTTAACATACTGCATTTATCTCTGCAATACTACTAGTGATGACTTTTGTTGCTTTTTTTTTGCCCTACTCTTTAATCAAAGATAAAAAAAATTTCAGTGTTCTGGTATTTAATCTGATTTGCTCGAGTTTATATATGCCAACACTACATGTATTTATAGATCAATTAAACTATCTACAGCTCTAGATACAACTTTCATCTTAAGGCTCTTAGAAATTTGTATCTGGGTTTTTTAGTGGTAATTATGTCAGGCTGCTGCCCTGGCTCCATGATCTCTGGTCAGGAGCCCTCTGCTACTTCCAAGTGCCCTCCCAGGCTGCTGGGAATCCAGATGTGCCTTCAAGGGTTGTCATATATAAATATATATATATATGTTTTCTTGCTGTCGTGTTTTTCTTGGGGCTTTTGAGGTTTCTATGAGTTTGGCTTCCACCTGACTTTACTTTGTCTCTGTCTCTGTCTCTGTCTCTGTCTCTGTCTCTGTCTCTGTCTCTGTCTCTGTCTCTGTCTCTGTCTCTGTACAGGTTTTCTGTTTTCCCCAGCCCTGTGTCTGAAGAAGAGCTCGAGTCATCTGTTCTTGTGTTCAGGAATTTGTTTATTCTTTGTTATCTCATATTTGTTCCTTGGTCTCCTCTCCAGGCCAGGCTGGGCTCTCTCCAGGCTTGGTTGTGCTGTTCTCCCCTTCTTTCCTATTTTTTTTTTCACCCTTGGGATGGCACTATCTTTTATACTGAAAATTACAATAATTTATTTATAACAATTCTCCAATATCTACCCACTCTGTTGTGCAGTGCACTTTTGTTCTAAGCCAACCCAAATGTGCCACAGCTCCACAGCAGATGGAGAACAAGAGGATGAAGAAGCAGCTCAGGGACACACCCCACTGCCTCCACCTTTGTCCCCTGATCCCACATCCTAAAATCCCAAAATTCTACTTTTCCCCCCTGTGACGTGCTAACTATCATTCTGTCTAAATTCTTGTGACTTTTAAACGTTCCCAGGACACTCAGAGGGGTGTCCTGGTTCCCACAAAGGGAGATTTGTTTCAGTGAGCCCCTCTAAGCCCTGCTGGGAGCCCATTTCCACACTAACAGACCCGTGTCCTTGCAGGAGCTGCAGGGCTGAGCAGTGCCTTGCCAATGAAATGGTGACATCCATGCCAGTGCACTCTTTTTGGTGGGAAAATTCTAATAAAAAGTTTTGGTGCTCAAGTAAGTGCAGCAGCATGTGGGCAATCTGACCAAGAGGAAAATATTGATGTCCAAAAGGACAGAGGGAATTTTGGGAAGGGTTCCCGGGCTCCAGACAGAGACATGCACAAACACACAGGCACGTGCACACACTCACAAATTCTGTATTGAAACAGAACGCTTTTTTCCTGCAATTATGAAGAAAATTTATGAATGTAAAGAGTAAGAAATGTTAGCCTAAGGTACAAAATTAAATGTTGTCCTCCTTGCTGTCTTTGTGAATTTAGGCTCCAGTCCAGTTAAGCACTTAAGCATATGCATAACATTATGTATGTGAGAGACATTAATACTTATTGCTTGGAGTTATGCATGTGTTTAAGTGCTTACCTGGATTTGGGACTAGATGCAATTTAGCTTTAACTTGTCTTTTGTTGGCTGTTTGACTACTATTATATTGCCTTTCAGAACAGTACTAAGTAATAGTATTAAAGGAGCAGTGTTAAATAATCTGTTTAACATACTTCATTTACTAAAAAAGGAAAAATTGCAGCTATTATTTCCTGTATTCTTATTTAGAAACAGAGTTTCAGAGCTTTTCTGTGGGTGCACAACTCTCCCAGGATGGTGTCTGAAAAATAATTCAGATCATTCGTTTCAATTTTTTCTTCTCTAACTACTGCAATGTGATGTCTTTCATTCCTGGGAAACTTTTAAACAGGTTTAAGCCTTCATCTCAAATTTGGCAAAGATAGATTGCATCTGAAGCCATGTCAAGGTCTGAAAATTCTTGATCAACCAGTAAAAAAATATTTCCACTTCTGCTTTTCTTGGTTTTCAGTTGGAACTAGAAGTGGAACTCCTGAAATAACACAAGAGCAAGTGCCAAGTTCTGTATGAATACCCTTTTTTTTTTTTTTTTTTTTTTAAGTGAAGAGTCAATTCCTGTATAGATTTGTCAACAGTTCTAAATAATACTTGTTGACAGGTAGCTGAAGCTTGCACAACTTGAGGCAGCTGTGCAGGTGGGCAAAGGGGGGTTTGGGGGCACTTTGCTGTGAATCATGGTGGTGACTCAGTGCAGAGGGGAGGGCTGGGAGTGTAACAGAGTTTTACCCTGGGCAGGATCACTGCAGCCCTTGGAGAGCAGCAACCTGTGGATTCACAGGCTGGGAAATAATCTCTGTACAGCTGGAATCAGGGCTTCCCAACACTTAGTCACCAGTGTGTCACAGCTCTTACTTAAATGTGAACATCCACATGGTGTCTGTAGGGTGAGTATGCTTTATATAGCATATAAACTTGTTGAATATAGATCAGGCACTTACAGCATTATGTGCATCTCTAGAGGGGACTGAGCAGAATCCTTCTATTTGCAAAATATCCTTCTATTTACAAAAATAATATTAATCAAAGTACTAGTATTTAAAAATGGAAAATCAGGGAGCAATTCTGCCCACCCACTCTCTGGAGGGTTTCCCATTCTCTGGAGAGGTTACAGCAGAAAGAAATAGTGTCTTCAGCATCCTTCAGATGTACAAAAAGCTGATCTTACTGTAATTAAAGTGCTTGGCAGAGAGAACACAGGTGATGTTGGTCTTGGGATCTGTCCTTGGCAATATTGGATTAGTTGGGACACAAAGAAATAGTAGAACCATCACTCTCACATCCTAGAACCCTGCAGCATGAATGAACCTTGCTTTGTCTCACCTGTGGCAGTATCTAGAGGGTGACCTTCAGAGAAATGTCCAAGCAGTGCTGTGTGGAGACCTCAGCAGGATAACATCCCTTTCCTCTGGAGCCAATTAACAAACTCCTCTCCTTGGCCTCACTGGGGATAAACTGCAGTCCTGACCCTGCTCTCCATGCCAGTTGTTACTATTACACAACTTTCCTCTGGGGAGAGAGAAATTAAGACCTGGAGAGGCTGAGATGGGAGAGCTAAGTTGCAGGGTTGTTGAAACCAAAGCCAGCTCCCAAACTGCTTGTTTTAACCAGTTTATAGGAAGTTGTTTTAACCAGTTTATAGGAAGTTGTTTTAACCAGTTTATAGGAAGTTGCTCTGCCCTGACATTTGAGCCATGGTTTCCATCACCTATTCTGACCCCTCTTCTGGGAGCTGCACTTTTCATCTCTAATATGTCATGAAGCTCTTCCCATTGCAGCAACATCTCTCTGTCTGCTTAGTCTTAAATGTGGGAACTCCTGTGAGTCTCTGTGCATGAGTGTGTGTGTCTGTAAATGTGGAGGATAAAGGAAGATCAATATCTAACATCTTTTTAGCACACAGCCTTTGAGTCTCCCCTGCTAGGTCATAGAAAAAGAAGATGCAGCTTTGTGAAGGTGATATTTGTGTTGCTTAACACATCTGGCAGTTGGTTGTCTACCAGGATCATGAGGGTTTTAAAGAGAAAAGGAGGGAAGAGGTCTGGGGCATGCACTGTAATTCACAGGCCAACCTGATACAAGCATCTGGAAATTCAGTAAGAGCAGATTTTCCTGTGGTGTTCCTTCAGCTCAGGTTGGAGTGCTGTCTGGAAATGGGAAAGTAATAAAACTTATGCAAACATTCCAATAACACAAAGAGAGGTTTGCTCCAACAATCTTGGTAATGAAAGGGGGATGTATATGGGCTGTTAATTTAGCTTGGCTTGCTCTTTTTTACCTATAGAGTGCCTATTTTACCAATAGATTGTCAATTTTACCAAGACTGTGTCTATTGATACCTATGTCCATTTGCCCAGTAACAGTTAAACAGACATCACCTAAACTTTTCTTTTTTTCAGTAGCAGCTGCTCTTTAAATAACAGGAGGCAATACTGACTTATGTGTAGTGATCCAGTGAGCTACATGTAAAAAATACTCTGCCTATTCCTCTTCCTGACTTCAGAGGTCATCAAGGATGGAGATTCCTTAGGGCACTTTCTCACAGTGGATCTGGTTCTGGCACACTGTGTGTAAGTTTATCATATGTGCCAAGAAGTCTGGCAACTGGTTTTGGTAAGAACTTAAAGACTCACCCCAGTGCACTTGGATAGGGTGTGCCATGTCAAAATCAAATAAGAGATGTCCCTGGTGGGGTCCCTGAGCAGTGGCACCATGGCCAGAGGATGGCCTTTTACTGAACACTCCCCCTTCCCTCAAAGCTCTTCAGAAACAGTTCAGCTGCTGCACAAACCTCATTGATCCAAAAATCAAGGCTCTTTCTTGGTGTGTTTAGTTTATTGTCTGAATGCAAAACGTGATATTTATTGGCTTTGACGTTTGTGCTATTTCAAATCTTGGAGCAAGCTATGTTCTCGTCATTAAAATATTTCAAAACCATGGTTATAAATCAAAGTAAATGACAGTTCAAAAATAGGCACAGATTAAATAGGTGTGTTGTTCTATCCTGGGCACAGCCCATCATTATTTCCTTTCCACTGCAGCTGGCCAACTTGCTAATTTAATTACTTTCTTCTTTCCCCAAAGAATGAAATCTATCAAAAGAACGAGGTTGGTCAAAACTTTTCTCTCCAAAGCTAACAGCACTAAGTGGTTTCCTCTTACAGTGGGAAAGGGACAGCTTAGCTGCTCGTGGTAGCCTTGAGGGGGCTGAAGCAGAGGCTAAAATGTTGATCTGGACCTGCACACAGCTGCTGCCACACAGCTGAGCCCAACGTGTCTCCTCTGTCCCCATAGGCAGCTACCTGTTTCAATATTTAAAAAAAAACAACCCAAAAACCAAAAAAAAAAAAGGTACCATTTCTTGAAACTACTGATAATATTCAATCTTTTATTGGTTCAGAGATGAGTGAATGTAATTTCAGACTACCTTACACACAACAAATAAATTTTGCACATGACAAAGGAAGGGCTAAAGAAAATAGAAGGTGTACATGCAAACCATTTAAAGTTGTACATGTTATTCAGTGAGTCATATTACCACTTCTGAGGTTCAAAATTAATTCAATCAATTCAGTGTTTTTTGGTTTATTAATCCCTAACCTGTCCAGAAATGGTTCTTTTCTAAAAGCACTGCATATATAAATACATCCCACTGTAATGTCTAATTTTAGTCTGTCTGTATTCAGACATAGGAGAAAGACTTCCATTCTCAAGATATTTCTGCTCAGTTTCCAGACCAGAACATCTTGGGGCAGTTTTCTACAAAATTCAGTGCAATGTTTTCTCTCTTTGAGACTTAGCAGTCTCAGGAGGCAGCTATTATTAATCTTAACAAAGGAATGTGAAAAATCTGTTTTCCAGATTATTTTAAAATTTCCTCTTTGATACTATCTCCCTCAAATGTCTCCATTCCCACTTTTCTTAAGTGGCTGAATGATTCACAAATGGTAACTTCTGAATGGGTGCTTAAATAGTTTTTGGAGCTGCTCTACTGAAACTTGTTTTTTTTGGAAGTGACATTCAGAGTAGGGGAGAACACACACACACACTTCATGACAGCCTCTGCATATGGAGTATTATCAGTATCTGGAGAATATATGTTTTGCAAATTTAGGATGGGCTCTCTAATGGGCAGAGCCCAGTCTGCTGTGACTAGGGCTTCTCAGAATGACAAATGTCTCCTGAGCCCTGAAGCTTTTTTTGCAATGTGGAGCAATTCTAACAAGAGTATGTTACCACCTTTGCCTCCCTCTTCTTTTATGCACCTCCACTTAATAGTGGAAAAGACCAGGTTAGTCATTTAAGGTCTGAACAACAGCCTAACAAAATCACTGTGACTTCCTCAGGTTTTAGAGCAGTTTTTAATTCTGCATACATTTGCCAAGCCTTAGACTTTTCCTCAAAACTTGTGCCCAACCCAGTTTGAAATAGCAAAGGCATCTGTACAATAATACACACAAGGCAGATGTGCACTGCTTAAGCTAAATTAAACCAAAATCCTTTCAGTCTTCATCAATGATACACCATGTGCTAGAAAAGAAAATAAGATTGTGCCCAGAATCTGCTGGAAAACACACACTGCTTGAAAGGACCCAGGATCCTGTCAGTTAAAAGGCAGTGAAGAAAATCCCTGACTGCTCCTCTTTAGGAACCTCTGTGTGATGTTGGAGCAAGAAGCTGCAAACAGTAGCTGCCAACCTGGCTGGGATTCCTGGAGTAATCTCCTGAGATCAGTGTTCTGACAGGTCACATCCTCTGACTGGCACCACCAGCCCCTATTTTCATTAAGATTTTCTTTTCCATTTTTTTCCTTTGTTCTTCTTGCTTGAGCCAAAAGAAACAAGAGGGCAGTAAAGAACAATTTTAGCTGAATATGAGTTTTATCATTTTACCACTGCATTACACCACTTACCAAGTATTTAGGTTCTGTTCTATTCTGCTAGGAAAAAAACACATGTCAGGATTCAAAGGAAGGCTGTGCAAGCTTTGGCACACAGACTATAAAGTGTACATGTGAATTATTATTCTTCTAGTCTAAGCAAATCCATATGACATTGTGACTTCATGTACTCTTCACAGTTTCTTGTACAACTCCTAGTGGAAAACATCATCTCTTTTCAAATCTTTGTGCCTTTATCTGAATCTGACTTTTTAACAGCTCAAAAATATTAGTAAAAGCAAAAATGTCAGTGGAGTGCTGCTTCTCACAGAGCAGAGAAATCCACATTTGAGACCATCTGCTTAAATGCAAAGCTAAACAGAGAGCTACAGCTACCCATAAAGAGGGAACGTTGGAGAGATCATTTTTAATTCCTTTCCCATTCCTTGAGAATAGTGAGTCTGATGGCATCCAAATCTAAACCTTCATTTCCTCATCCCTCTTCACCAGCTCAGCCTGGGAGGTAACCACTCTGCCAAACCTCTCTCCAGCACCAAAGATTTTTTGGGAAAACTGTGCATGAAGCTGGGAAGTTGTCTACAGTGAAAAGTTTGTTTATAAGCCTGGTGAGGCCAATCTAGTCCACAGCAACCACTGTAGCTGATGCCACCACATGTGGAGAAAGATGGCACAGAAAAGTCTGACTACCATCTGTGGCTGGAATGGAGTCCTCCTCTTTATCCCTGAGTTTTCTCCCACCAATTTCTTTGCTCTGGTACAGGCATTTGTTGGACCTTTTCAGCTGGTTCCAGAAACCAAATTAGTATGAAGCCTGCCCTGAAAAATGAGGTATGTGCTCTTCTGCCACTTATAGCCCAGAAAGTGGGTCACTGTTGGTCCACACAAATCACCACCCAGAGGCAAAGTGTGGGCAAACATGAAGCACTACAGAGGGAATGAGGCTTGCTCCTTTGGCAGCAGCTCACTGAGAAGAGCCAGCTAAGGTGTGCCATGGATCTCTGCTCCTCAGGGGGAGTCAGCCCATGTCCCAGCCTGCTTCCACAGGCAGCCTGGAGCAAAGAAATAGGCAGAGCCAGGTGTGCTGCATCTCAAAGTGGGGATCTAAAAATGTCCAAATGGTGCTGCTTTCTACCTAGTCACTGTAGGGAGAGCAGAGAGTGCATTTCCTCAGCTGTATATGTCCTCAGCTGTATATGTTCTGAGCTGTGTATTTCCTAAGCTGTATGTGTTCTAAACTCTGTATTTCCTCAGCTGTATATGTATTTCCTAAGCTGTGCCTCTCTGCATTATCAAAGACAAATGAGGCAAGTTCTACTCATTCTGATCACAATGGAGACCACAAAGAAGCTCAGGAAAAGGAAAGATTTTAACAAAATTGACTGAGAACTGCTGAAGACCAGAGGGACTTTGGCGCTGTTTTTGTACTTTGTCCAAATTCTTGATGTTGCTGTGGAGAAAGGTGCCAGAGGATGAGGATAACAGTCTTCCCCACCTGCCTGGAGGTTTCTCTGCCAGTGCAGGGGAAGGGTTGATGCTGAAGACTGGACAATCCTGCCAGCCCACCCAGAGCAGCTCCTTCATCTGAGAGACTCATAGGAATGGAAGAGTTGGAAACAAAAGTTACCAAGAGGCAGCTGACCCAGAGCTCAGTTTAACCACCTCAAGAACATTTCCCAGCAAGGGGAGAATGCAAACTACAGGCAGAGTTTCTCCCAGCCACAAAAAGAGCTTCATTCTGGCATTGACAAAACTGGATCTCATCACTGAAGTGACAGTGATGGAAATATTGTGAATTCCTCTCTCCTCCTGTCAGAAGATGAAATTACTGCTGGAGAAGACAAAGGGAGTTGGTCTGATGCTTACATGACTGTGTCTAAAGCATCAGGTGGAAACTTCAGAAGAAAATAGACTCTACAATGTTTTCTAAATCACTAAACAGTGTGGAGAGAGATTAATAGCACACATTTTATCATTTGAAAGAAAAGATAGAATTTTTTAGCCTTCCAGCACTTGGCCAGACTAGCTGGAGAAACAGGGCAGATGGAGAAATACAAGGTCCTTATACAGGAAAGTATATTTTATAAAACAAATAACTGTACAAACCCAGCAAATCTGATACCAGTTTTTGAGACCACAGAATGAGACCATTCTTGTGAACACCATGTGTTATGAATCATCTCTGCCAATAATAATAGGACATCAAGAACAAATATCCACTCCTGCCATAAAAAACCCTCAAAATACCAAACAGCATAAACAAATGGCAAAGTAATCATAATAATTTGCAGCCATAAATTAGAGATGAGAAAGCATTTGCTACCCCATAGCTCATCTGCAAACACACATGATTGCTCCCAGTGCTGTGATAACTAGTAAAGCATTCAGGCTAGACCAAGCCAGGAATAAATGTTTTCTTATCTTATGAATTTTTTTTTTGAGAAAAGAAAGTTGAAATTGTCACACTTCACCAACACAAATGCTTTGAAATACAGAGTTGGACTACAGCCCAACCTGTTGGCACACTCAGATGCAAGGTGCTCTTCTTTCCTTCTACATTTAATTAGAAATTTCAGTCTGGAGTAGAGAAATTATTTCCTAAATAGAAGGCAAGAAAGGAGAAATCTGTTCCCTGTACACCTAGCTTCTGACAATTAGCAATATAGAGACTTTCTGAGGCAGAGCTTGGATCTGAAATAACAAGTTTAATATTTCCCAGTGGGCCTAACCTTCACAAGTTTATCTAATCCCTTTCTAGATATTTTTGGCTTCCATCACATTCTGTGGCCAGGAGTACCTCAGTTAGTTGAGTGAAAAGGTGCTCTTTCTTTTTTCAGTTAAATTTGTTTCCTGGTTCAAATCCCAGCAGCCAAAAACAAAAGGGACAATAAAACATAAGAACATCTGCAGCTATTAAAGATCTTTTAAAAACTGATGTTACTGTAGTGATTTCTTGCTAGGTAACTTAATTTTCCTAGAGACTGTCAGCATCTGTGTCACAGTTGCTGCTACAGAGATGTTTTTATAATAATACCCTACAGATAGAAGGTCTGTCAGGTTGTCCTGGCTGCTACACAGTTCTGCTTCCAGAATTTCTTCTGCCTCTTTGAATTCTGCATTCTTTGAATATTTCTCTCTGAAAGTAGTTATAAATGCTAGATCAACATTCATTGTTTGTGCTAATTTTTTAATGACTTTAAGATATGTTTAACTAAAGCACTATTCCACTTGTGGCCAAACCTTTGTTTTTAGTGCTTTGTCATTTACACACTGGAATTACAAGGCACTGTAAATTGTCCTCTTTCCATCACATTTCCAAGGCATCTGTTTTGCCACTTAAAAGTAGACATCCTAGTCCACCCATCTTGGTGTTTAGACTTTGAGCATTTATAGAGAAGGAGCTATAAAATTGGCATCTCGTGTGAATCCATGACAAAATTTACATTTGGATTTTCCAGCTAAGTTCCTGGATCTCACATCTGATACACACAACTTAATTCAAGGAACAGGAATTGCTCCATTAGTTCACCAGATCCTTTCAGACTCTTAAATAAAGCAAATGTGTTCTTGTTCACAGAAAACAGCTCTTTTTCACTACAGGGCCATGTGACAAATGGCTATTTGTGCATGCTGACACTGAATAAAGACACAAGAATTCAGACAAGAAACGTGTGGAAAAAGTAATGTAATAAATGAATGTGAAAGTGAAAAAAATAAAGTACTAAATGTCAGATCATGCTGCTGCAGGAGTGAGTGCCAACGTCTATAGCTACTGTTAAGTCTCCTTTAATGGCACATCTGTAGAATATAAAGCAAAAAAAGCCTCCATGGAAAAGGCACTTCTAGTCCTCACTGTCTGAGCCCGTGGTGAGGAGTGTTTATTGCTGTTCATGGAAAATCATTACCCATTGACAAGCCAAAAAACATACCCATTTCTGCCAGAAGAACTAATTTTTAAGCTGTTGATGTCTCTCTTCCATGACTTTCCTGATGGAATGTGATTTGGATGAGCCCTTACCCACAGCAGGGTAATTCTCTGCAGGGAAAGGGAACTTTAAGATCTGTTTGAGGGGATCTAGCTGACAAAATTTAGCATCTATTTTATGTCTATATATATATATATATCAATGTATCTATGCAGTGAACAGTTTGCAGGGTTTTGCTGCTTATCTAATTGCTGTCAGAATAAATTAATTTAATACTCATTTACCTGAATGGATTTCTTAGAACCTCACATCTGTTTTTCTAATCCTTGGTGAAACTAATGGTGGAATTAATGCTGAAACTAATGGTGAAACTAATGGTTCCTCGTGTTTTGAAATAGCTTGGAGCAACCTCTACTGGCTGCTTAGGTTTGAAGTGGATCTTGGCTGAAACTCCTAATTCATCTCACACCATGTACTGTGTATCTCTACTGTCAAAAACTCTGAACCTGCAGTGGTTGTTTGTTCAAAAAGTGAATTATATGACACAAGAGATCAGCATTTATTAAGATATGTGTGATTTTTGAATAGAGATTTCTTTCAGTTCTGCTGTATACAGTCTTCAAATAAACCTTTCCAGGTTTTCAGAGTGCCCAATCCAAAGCCCAAGGATACCAATTAAAATAATTCAATAATTTCTGAGAGCTTTGGCTCTAGACTCAGATTTAACCCAGACTATATAAATACATCAAAGAAAAAACACTTTATTTTAGAAATATTTTTATTTGTGCTATTTCATCAAAAAATTGAAGAGATAAATATTGATATAAGATTTTTTTTTCAGATAACCCAATTTTATATCTGAGAAATTAAAATGATTTATAATCTGGACTAACTGGAAGCTTAAAGAGCAAAAAAAAAAATTGGATTTTTGTATTCATTATATATTTACTCATGTAAATAATGCCTTATTCAGCAAAACTGTCCTACTCAAACAATGAGCAAGGTGATATACAAGATTACAGAATCTTTTTTTCTCGAGTTGAAGGAATATATGCAGAGGAAGGAGAGGCTCTGCTGCCCACCCTAAATGTCCAAGCAGGGCACATTGAGGCCACCCATGGACTTCTGGCACCATCTGGTGGAGGTTTACATCCCTAAAATAAATTATACAGAGGTTTGATAATTTGCCTTTCTATTTCCAAAGTACCAGACTGAAGTTCCATACCAAGATCTGGATTGTGTCACAGCAGGCAGCAGTGAAGAGAGACCTGGCATGTGTGCTCACTGTGGTTAGGAAGTGTTTGGGAAGACAATCTGAATTTCCACACAAAATATTTTGGTCCTCCACTTGCATATATGTTTTGGAATTTTCTTCCGGACATAGGTGAGTTGAGGAGAATTGAAAAAATAATATGTTTTAACCAGGTACAGAAATTGTCCCTGGTTAAAACATAACAAGGGGATTCAGTGGAGCAACAGCTTTTTATCTCTTTAGCATCCCCAACTCTGCTTCGTGCTGCCAGCTGGTCAGAGGCAGAGGGTTCCTGGTTTGGGCATTTCATCACAGTGAGGAAAGCACTGCGGGGTTTGAGCTCCTGTTCAACACCCAGCTGCCACTGCACTGCTGCAGCTGTGCCCTGATGCCCAGTGCACAAGAGAAGGAGCCCTCAAATATTCCCCAGCTTGCTCTTGATAACATAACTAGAAAATTCTTATAACAAGCTGATGGAAGTTGCTTCTAAATAGAAGGACTGAGGAAGATTTTTCACTATAAAACACCACCAGCAGAGGCTGTGTGTCCCTTCTCAAATCCCTAATGTAAACCAGATGAGAAAACAATTGTCTGATGGCTAAAAAGTACAAGATTTCTGTGCAAATGCCAACAATACAAATTCTCTTCTCATTAATTTGGCTGAAAAATTCTTTAGAGCTAAATGAAACCATGTCTGCAAACTGAGACTAAACCTCCCCTGCAGTTAAAAATAGCCAGTTAATTTTTTATTGTTTTTCTTCTCTTTATCCTTTTATTTCAGTTCAACTTCTAAAAAGCAGTAGCTCATTATATTTGATACCAATACTTTCTGATCCAGTAGGACCTGGAAAGTTTTCAAGAGTGTAAGGCATCAGCAGATAGTGAGTTGAGAAGTCTGGATTTGTTTCTGAAGTTTTGGATCCTTCTGCAGATGTGTCTTTGAAACAATATGTAGATGATGCTGACACATCATGCAATCTCATTTTCATGGGATCTTTGCTGAGCCATCAGAAACTGTTCTCCTTTTGTAGAGAAACTTCTGTTAAAGAAAACACAGCCCAACTTGTAACCTGAAAAGTATATCAGAAATTACCAAAGGTCAGGGATAAAATCTGGGGAATATTGAAAGGAGAGAGTTTTATTATTAAAGGGTAAATTTATTATTAAGGTGTAGTTGAACCATAAAATTGTAAGAGAGATTAAAAAAAAAAACCCACAACCTTTTTTTTTTTTCCAGACCTAAATATTTTAACACAATCAAACTGATTTCTTTTCCCAGCTTTACCTTAAATAAAAGTGTCACATGACACTTGAAATAAGAAAGATGGAATTTTTATTTTGTTAATGCTATAGTGAAACAAAACACATTGACACACTAAAAACAATCCTCAGCAACTCATTTTCTTTTTACTGATAATCCTTACATAATTCTGTGGATATTTTGAGTCATATTCTGCTTCATTTGCATCATAATTATGATTACCCAGGCTTTCACCAATTTGATATCAAAGAGCCAGTAGATGGCAGAAGGGGATTATTTATTGTTAAGCTGAGCCCAGCTACCTCTGCTGGAGAAAAGAATTTATTTGGACTACCCTGTGGAGCTGGCTGTCCATTTGTGCTGCAGTTTTTATCTTTTCTATTGAATTATAAAAAGATAAAATACTGACATGTGTCCCAAAGAGACCCTCTGATGCCTGTTTAAGCTGTGCCTCTCCTTCCCCTTGAGTAATAAAGTTTGGGGCTTGTTTGTTGTTTTCTTCAAATAGACAAGTGTAAGAAAGACTTAAACGTTTGAGGGGAGCAATACTGATTGTCTTCAGCCTTAATGGAAGTTTGTAGGAAAATCCCATTTTGCCTGACTTCCAGCCTTCCATCCAGCCACAGCTCTTGGTGGCATACTTTGATTTGTTTGTATTCCATTTGGAGCTGATTTCTGGAGTCTGCCCTGGTACAAAGATCTTATTTAAAAAATAAACATTCATTGATTTTTTTTTGAGGCAGTGCTTTTTCTTCCTTCTGCAATGGGATTAAACCAAAACTTTTAGAAAACTGTTAAGATAAATTAAAAAGTGATGAAAAAGTGGCCCTCACCTATGGGTGAGGACAGAAAGTCCAAACACAAGTTCCTGCTCTCTCTGATGTATTTGGCCTTTAGCCATGCTGGGATGGGTTGGTCATGCTTTGTCCTGAGCTTTTATGGAGATTCCAGCCTGTCTGTAAGAATCACCAGCTGAAAATATCAGCAGAATTGGTGGGGGTCTGACATGAACACCCAGAATTTGGGAAATCCCACTGGCCAAGGCTGATTTATGGAAAGATTCCCAGTGGAGAACTAAAGACAGAAAAGTCTTCTCTCTTTTTATCTCTTAGATTATCATCTAAACACTGTTGTATTTTTCTGTTCCAGGGAGAAACAGCCAAACTTTCTGCTTGTGATCCCAGAAAATCTGCCTTAAAATACAGTGTGCCATATCATGTAATCTTAGCAGAATGAAGGAGTAGGTTTGTTCATTTATTTATTTATTTGAGAGGGAAAAGCTACCACTAGCATAAGATATTTTATAGGAACTCTTTTATAGGACTTCTCATTTTGTTGCTTTTAAAATGTGTTTTTCTTCCTTTACATTTACTTTAATATAGACTTCTAGGCTTGGTGAGGTGCCAAGTACATAGAGATTAAAGCCATGAGCTGGGTTGCAAATCAGTGCTATTCTTTTAAAGTAGGAAGAGTTTACTTAATTGGTGTTTATTTAAGCCTAATGAATGAAATTTGCAATATGCAGTATGCTAGGGCCAGGAAAAGACAGGAGGCCAGATTATAATCTCATTAAATGAAAAAAATTTGTGCTCTTCCAATATTAAAAACTATCAGAATCTCATGTTCTGTGTTGCAGGCTAGAAACACAGAGGACCTGCTTGGTTGTAATGCTTTGTTATCTGAATACCTAATAAGGAATATTAGAATAATAGAAATTAAATATTAGAATAATAGAAATTAAATCTGAGCCTATCTTCCTACATAATTTACACAGACTCTGACAATTCCCAATGGGTTCAAAAGAGCCAGCATTAAATTCACCAGACAAAGTGGGCAGGCACATGCCCACTTAAAGGAGAATATACTAAAACTCCAATAAGTCCCAGGCACATTTTAGACCTTTTCCTGAGATGTATGGAGTGGTGTTGTCTCTCTGTCTGCCTCCATAATTGTTTGACCTCCAAATGTAAATTGATGTTGTTGTGACCTACCAGCAGGTTTGAAGTGTTGCACTGTCAGTCTACACAGTCATCAAGGAAACCTTGCAATTGTATTATCTCATCTGTGGTCATTCAGGTGCAGAAAATCCCCTTTTCTGTGATAGAGTTGGAGCTCAATTTGCTATATTCCAGTTAACTACCTCTGTCAGTGTTAGTTTTCGTGTGGCCCATTGCTTTTACCTGTGATGGGTTTTTTTGCATCCAGAGCCAAGTGGTTAGCTGAAGTTCAGGATCTTACAGGTTTAGGAAAAATCATATCCATGTTTATGTACAAACAAGTTATGCATAACCCTATATCCCTAAACACAGTAAAAACAAAAAGCAGGTAGATTACTGTCCTAAAGTGTGTAAGAAGTCACTTTATACCAAAAAGTTCCCCATTAGTCCTTCACTGAAGAGTTTCTCTGCATCCTCTCAGGACACTCTTGGCTCCTTTGCAGGGACTGGGGCTCTGTGACTGAAAGCCCAGAGCTGTTTCAGACACTCAGTCTGTCCAACCCTGGCTCTCACCTGACCTGTTTCTTTATGGAAAGCTTTCCCAGGATCCATCAGGATCTCTCTGCTGAGAGTGTTTTACCACACCTGAGTTGTGCAAACCTCAGTGTGCACCCAAGATAAATTCAACAGCAACCATGGAGATTTTCCAATGCAGCAATAAAAAATAAATAAATAAAAAAAATCAATCAACCAAGCAAAAACCCCACCAGCCCCTCTGTCATAAATTAGGCATTTCCAAAGAGGAAAGGAGGGATTCAAGAGTGAATATAAAAAAGACAAATGCAGTTTAGAAATGACATCCTGGACAAATATGATTCACTGTGAGGGCTGTGCTTTTAAAAAAGCTTTAAAATTTTGCTTTACACTCTTCATCTTGTAAGACACTAGACTATCAAATTAAGTAGAAGAAGCTGATATCTCATAAAATGTGTGGTCTTGTCCTTCCTTATTCTCAGTTTGTGCTAGACATGTGCTATTGCAGGCTGCTCCATCAGAGTATCCCCATGCACTCCTGGCAGGGTATTTCACTCTCAGCTGATCCATACAGTGGAGACTGGTCCTCTCTCCAAAATTTTTCTGCATTGTAGATATGGACTGTGATGAAAGCAATGAGAAAAAATAATATTCACATCTCCTTCTGTGTTTTGTTTTTCTTGTTGAAATTCACAGTATGGCTGTGTAGTGTTTTCCCTTTCTTGACTGCTCCCTCAGAAAATGCAGAGATATTAATTTCACTCTGCTGAAAATGCAGGACAGAGAGGATTTCCTGCACTGCATTACAAATTAGGCCCATGGTTTAAAATACTAATTGCTACTGCTCACACTATTTGCTGCTCTCTGCATTACTGTTACTGTTACTGTTACTGTTAATTTAATAATTGATCTTTCAGATTGATTGAAAGCTTGTGCTCCCCTTTAGCTGTTATCCTCAGAACACATTTAGGTCATTTATTTTTATATATATTTTTATATATATATTTAGGTCATTATTTCTTTATATACTAAAAGCAGGGAAGCACAATACTGAATGTCTGCTATGACTTCAGGGGACACTGCAGCATCCCTGTCTGTGGCATCCCTTTTCTGGTTCCAATCTAAAATCAAGTACCTGCCTGAGACATTTAACTTCAAAATGGTGCAGGGCTTATTTCTGCCCTGAGGGGTGGATTTGAAATTTTTTTTTTTTTTTTTTTTTTTTTTTTTTTTTTTTTGGTGAAAGAGTACTTGCTATGGCCACATCTGGCCTTTCAATTCTTTTGAAGCTGAATTGCAGTGGGTGCAGTTCCACAGAATACACTTATTCCAGCTTAGCCAAGGCAATTACTTTACAAAGGCCCCACACTTTCTTCCTGGGCTGTGTCTGTGTTTTCACAACTGCTACAGATCTTAAAAAGAGAAAACTTCTGTTTGTTAGGTCGAATGACCAGCATGTGGCTGGGCTGGTATTGATGCTGAAACTGAGTACATTAAAGATAAGAATTGCTTCCAGGTATGTTAACAATAAAACCTTTCTCTGAGGGTAAGGTAATGAGTTCATATTTACACAGGGAAAATCAGATACTGAAGCAGAGGGCTGGGCAAGGTCTAATATCCATCTGACTCTCAGGGTTACTTTTTTTATTGGTCCCATATCTTAATACAAGCCTAAATTTTGTTCTTTTTCCATTTGTGAGATTATTATGATTATTATTTCAATCGTCATTCATTTGCTGTTTATTGTACTGATATAAAAAGTCATGAAAAAATAAGAATCTGGGAAAAAAATGTTTTCAAATTACTTGGAAATTGGGCAAGGTTCTCAGAGTTCAGATAAGGTGTTCAGAAATCTCTTGTTCTATCGAATTCACCTTCAGTGCCAAGAACTGAAAAATCCCAGATTCTGTTGTTCTTTCTGCTTCATCCATTTATATCTCATGTAGAACATTTTTTTCACAGGAAGCAGGCTCCAATCATTCGTGCAGTTATTAAACAGCTGCCAAAATTTGGCCTGAAATTCTCTGTACCTTTATTCCACTCATTTATCAAGCCATAACCCCTCCAGAAGTTATCAAAAACTTGATTAAATAAGCAATCACAAAACGTAAAATTGACCTGAAAATACTGCAAGTGCCTTTCAAGACCTGAGCTCAGGCTTCTGTTATTTTTATCTTATAGTGACTGAAACTCCATCTATTGCTACATATTTTATAACAGTGCAGAAAGAGAATCCCAGAACTCTCACTTCAGTCGTGTTATTTGTGCCCCAGGAAACACACACCCTCAAATCCAAGTTCTGGAAGACAAATAAAGGAGGAAATGAACTTACTATTTCATCTGGAAAAGTGAGTTAAATGCAGTCACCCCTCTCACTGAAACCAAAATATTGCTTTTTATATGTCTGTACATGTCAAAGGTATGTATCAGATACCTGCTCTCAGATTTTAACCACTGTGTAATGTGAGTATTGCAGATGCTGAATGTGGATGTGAAGTTGGAAGGAACCTTGAGAAATCCCATAATCCAGAGCCCTGCCTGCCTTGTGAGATCCTAATCCTTTCTAATCTTTAATAACATCAATTCTCAAGCATATCCATATGGGTGAGGGACACACAGCCAGTCATTCATGGGCAGGAGAGGTAGGAATGAGTTGGAAAACACTGGAATTTCCTGAAGGCAGGTGTGTTTTCAGCAAAGCAGGGACCAAGATTTCCCAGTCCCTGCCTGGTCTTCTCCTCATCCAGTCAGTTCTCCAGGTGAGACAAAATATGAGATACAAAATTTGAGATTCTCACCACCTTGCTGTGTGTGTTATGTGGCATCAACTCCACATGGATGTAAGGCACAGAAATAGGAGGACACATTGTGATTCCCTAGTTCTGCCTCTATTTACTGCTCTAGCAAATTGTTTGGGTCTTTTACTCTGGGCAGTTATCCTGATCAGATTTGATAACTCACTCTGACCCTGAGTTTATTATTAGCAGACTTTTGTCCACCAAACAGGGGAAAGATTCCTCCATTTATTTAAAAAAAAAATCAAATTTATATTTATCATCATATTATTGTTTGTAGAACACTCAAGTGACCTTTAGGGGTTTTTTTGTACAGTGAAATGCATGATTACATCACAGAGCCAAAAGAATTTTAAGTCATCCATGGTGAATCATGGGTTTAATCACAGGAAGCACAATCCTAAGTGAATTATATAGATCATATCAAATGAATGGAAGTGAAACCTTTCTGCTCTTCACTCCCTGCACAGCACACTGCAGAGACCATCTGTAAATTCTTGAGCAAATGTGGTCATTTCTGAGAAGCTATTTTCCAATACCTCCTTGCAGAACCAGGATTAATTTTTCCTGTTTTGTCTAGCAAGATATTAAGCCTTAGGTGCTGTGGTTTCAGGTGGAAGAATAACATGGGTAACTGGCATATGAGCCAGTCTGGATGTCAGCATCCAAAGCTTCACCATAATTATAGAGGCATCCCTGGCATAAACACACCCAAATGTGTTGCTAGGAATTTGGTCAAACTGCCACATGTCTTATCCTGCAGTAAGTCAAAATATTCTCTGTTTTTTCCTCTTAGCACAGATAAGTACATATAAAACATAATACTCCTTACACAGTCACTTTACACAGTGACTAAAGAAAAATTTAAATATATACTGATCACCACTTTCAGCAACCAGCTCCTCAAGCACAGTGCTTAAGTTGCCATGATATTCCAATTCTAGCCATCTTTAAGGACAACAGTGATTTCACCCCAGCTCAGCCCCTGCAGCAGATGAATAGATCACCCACCATTCCCCATGGCTTTCTCTACAGCACAATAACCAAACACAACTAAATTCACTCCAGCTAATTCCTGCCCCGAGGTGCCCTAAGATTACTCAGAATCAAACGAGTCATTATTATCCTTGGAAAGCAATGGGTGGTTCTTGGCTACAGAATTAAATCAGTTTAAAAATAGTTGACAGCACCTGGATTAGCTGAGGCAGAACTAAGCAGAGCTCAGCTGCATGGACAAACAAGAACTATTTTCCTTTTATGCCTAGTCAGAATTAGAGGATAACAAAGCAGCTTGACACAACATGAGGAGAATTGTCATCCTGTCACCTGCAACTCAGGAATGCTGCAAGGCTCACAGTGGGGCTGTGCTCTGCCCCTTCTCACTGTCTGAATTCTCAGGTTTACAGTTACCATCATCAGGGTATTAAAGCTCTGCAGGCATCATCCACATCTGTCTGCACCTGGCAAATCCTACATTCTCCCCTCGTGTAAATCCTACTGCTGAAAAGTTGGTTTATGCATTCCGTGCACCCAGGGTTAACCTTGAAGTCTTAAAAAACTTCTGGGTCATAAGCTGTATGAAGGGGGAATTAAAAACCAGAGGGAGGGCAACAGACATCAATTAAACACACTCAAATTAATTGGGTTTTTTGAAATGTGCTGGTGACCTGAAGAGAAACACGAAGGTTTCTAAACCCTTTCAGTACTTTCGTATGAGATACATTTTTCAGTTTCTCTGCTTTCTATCTTGTGGTCATTTTGGCCTTGAATGAAGCCCCAGAGATACCAGTTTATTCCAGATAAGCATCCATAAGATTACTTGCTTATCTGAACTTTGTCCAGTGCTCTTTGTTTGAGAAATCAAACCATAAATCAACTTCCTTGAATTATTTATTGTTGGCTAAGCTGGAGACAGTGTTAGACACCCTTTCTTGTGGTATTTTGGGACTTCAGATTGTAGCAAGATTACCACAGGCTCCCAAAGCTGATATGGACACACACACAAAATAAACAAGAAGGACCTACCACAAATCTGTGATACTTGTGAGATGCTCACTATCAGAAAGAGGGAGCTGAACCCAGTTTGCTCTCCTAGTGTCAACCAGGACTAATGCTCTTACCTTCAGTGGGGCTACTCTGAATCATCAATAATTAAATTAGGATGGTATGATAACAAAAAAACTTCAAGTGAAATTTTAGGTTGTGCTGTCTTCTCTTCTCTGCTCATGCCATTCACTGCAGCAAGCTACATAACAAGACAGAACTAAGTTTATTTTCTTTAAAGAAAAAGAAGCAGGATACAAAAGATCCCATCTCCTGTTTCTCAAAACAGTCTCCCAGTCATGTACCTAGACTTTAGGGTCGATCAAAGTAAAATATCATGCTAAAATGCAAAAATTTTTTTTCCAAGATAATTGCATGTTGTCCTCGATGGAAACATCACCACTGTAAACACACCATGCATGAGGAGGACATTTCCCCACAGAGTATTTGACTGGAAGACTGTTTTCCTTTAGTGGTGGAAGTTGATTTATAGTGGTTTGTGCATGTTTTAAGTGTCCACAAAATTCTCTAACTGATTAGAATCATTCATCTATTTATTAGTGTGGGGTAAGCTGAGTTATTTGCTTGCTGCTGTGGAAGGTGAGGATCCAGAGTCTGTGCAGTCTCCAAAGCCTGCTTTTGGTCTCTAACTCTGTTTCTTCAGAAAAGAGTGTGATGCTCCCTGGAATTAGTGTTTGCAGGAAAAGCAGTATCACAAAGAATCAAGAAGTTTGTGTGGCTCACTCTCCAGACTTCCAGTTCAAAAATATAAACTGATGGTTCTGGTCCTGAGTGGGGCATTCAGAAATCATCCAGTCCTTCCTTTAAGAAACTAAAGCACCAGGGAACTCGGCTCAGATGGGAACAGTGGGCAGTCAGACAATCCCCCATGTGTGACCACCTTGTGACCTCCCAGCCACAGACAGATGGGTCTGCTCAGGAAAGAGCTCCAGGACTGAGCCATGGCCAGAAGGGCTGGAGAAGGCTCATGGACCTTGCCATGCTGTCTTCTCAACAGCTCTACTAACTCCAGCATGCCAGAATCCAGAGTGCTGGCTGGGGAAAGCGATTGAAGACAGATAAAACAAAATAATGCCAGTCTTATGAAACAGCAAGGAGAAGCAGAGAGCTGTGGAGGTGCAGGAGGATGAGAGAACAGTGGAGGAGAAATATAAAAGCTTTGGATTTGGCTTCCTCCAATTGCTGAACCTCTCCTCAGGCAAGAGGAGAGCTGGCTCAGGTGCCACTGAGGGTCTTGAGCAGGGAAGTGGGTTTGTGGCTAAGGATTGCCAAGCTGGCAGTGTGAGACTGCTTAACCAGTTGTGTGTCCCTAAAGGGCATGGTCAGGAGGAAACAAAAGTATGGGAATTTTCTTCAAAGAAAACAGGAGATGGGGAGCTGTGTGAACTTGATGGGCTGAGGAACTGATGGAGAAAATAAAGAATAAAAAGAGCTGCTGGGAAGCCTAAAATGGGACACACCTGCTGTACTCTCCTAACTGGATTTATGGAGTTTGCAAAATACAGCCTGATTAAGCTCTCCTCTGAAATCAAGAAAGTGTAAATGGCTTATCTTCTCAGATAGGCTGAAAACTTCCAATTGCAAATTCCAGTCAAATTCATGTGCAGTTCCTGAGCTGACAGGTAGCCTGAATCACAGAAGATTCAAAAATCATTAGACCCCCAGTAAGCTCCATAGAGTGCCAGAGGAATGTCTCTTTAATATCAGCATTCAATCCCCTGTGAAGAAAAATATAAAGGCTGGATTTCAATGGGCCCAATGGTGATGTCTGGAATCTGAACACTTCCATCACAACTTGCAATTCCATATTCCCACCACAGCCAACAAAGTCCTGGTCAGTTAAGTTCAGTCCTGATTCATCTAAACCTCAGACAGACATTTTAAAGGTCCCTGATGAATCACACACTTGAAATACAATTTCTTTCCATTAGGTGGAAAGGGAATTGAGGGTGACTAACTCAGAGAAGGGCTACACCCAAAAAGTCAAGTAAAAAGGCTAGGGAAAAAAAAAAAGAGAGGATAAGGAAAATGAAAGCTGCAATTTCAAGGTCCCTCCATGTGACAAAGATTTACCTAATGAAGACCAGAACCCCGGTTTTATTGCCATAAGAATGCAAATTCTGTGTGGATGGAGAGGGGCAGGGAGTTCCCACATTAATTCAGTTCCCACAACTAAAACTGGAATTTGGCCTGTTGCATCAAAGTTTGTCAGCATGGCACTTCAAAATCCTTTAGTTTAACACTCTATTCAATTCTGATTTTGCCAGTTGCTGTGCTGTTTTATCTTCACAAGTCCATATGTTTCACAAAGAATACACTTTTCCAAACATAAATATCTTCAGCTGTTAAATCCCACGGAATCCAAGTTCAGTTACAAGACACAGAGACTCCCAAAAAGTTTAATGTAAGAAAAAACCAATCACAAATATCTTACCTTCAAAAACACCTATGCTTTTCCAGAAACAGTAAGCTGAGAGAGCAACAGGACATCTGAGGATTTCTTGTGATGTTACACAACCCTGGGAAAAATATTTCTAGGGATGGGAATTTAAAACCAAATAGGCTTCAGTTACTTGTATGGTAATATCCAGAATCCTCCAGTGCATTCCAGTGTGGTGCTATTAGATTAAGCATTCTCTTTTTCAAATCTTAGTGCATATTCATGGTGGATGACTAAGCAAACACATTCAGAAAAGAGTGGATATGAAAACGTTCTCTGCCATCTGTATAAAAAATTGCAAGGAACATTCCTCGGGTGGAGCAGCCAGCCTCAGATCATTAGTGGTGCCCTTAGAGAAAATCCTTCCTGGGCAGTTTGGAAGGGGCACTGAGCTGTCCTTCACACAAGAGACCCCTGAAAGCCAATCAGGAGGTTGGAGTCAGCTTTACTGAGCAAAAAGGGCATTTGGAGGACAAAAATCTGCCTCCCTCTGCCAGTAAAGTCAGGATTGCCTCCAGGAGGCAACCCCTGCCCATCTGGCTGGTGAAAGCACCCCCCTTCCCAAGGAAGGCTTTGTGGATAAGGAAAGGGAAAGCCCAGGCTGCAAAAGAGGTTATTCACATGCTAATGAACACAGGCAGCTTTGGGGACGTTTCTTCTGCATGGTTCTCTGTTTTTAGTTTCAAGATGGCTTTCAGTCCTTATTCAGCCACAGCATTCAATGGAGACAGTGCACCCTTGCTGCACTGAGATGAATTTACTCCTTGAAATGGAGTACAACTCCCAAAGTCATTAGTAATTAATATCCCCATGAAGTAATCTTTACATGAGTTATCGTGCAAAATTAAAACCCAAAGCAACAAACCAAATCCCTCATGTCCTGAATGAAATTTCACCACCTTAACTCCTTTATTTTACTGATTGAATGGTACATAACATACATAGAAAGGAAAGTAAAACATGGTCAGGACTGGCCAGCAAGCAGGAAATTCTAGCTTTGAACAAGAGGTGTCCTCAAGAATCTGGGTAATCTTTTGTGTTCCCCCTCCTCCTGCAAATACAACTCCAAAGTTCCCATTCTTTTCAGTGGTGTTATTTCTACCATGTAACCCCTTCAAACATTAAATACAGTTGAGCTGGACATTTCCTATTCATTAATAATTAATAATTAATTCATAAGAAAGAGAAGTGTCTTAATTAATGGGAAAGAGAAGGTTGCAATATGCAATTCCTCTTCCTTTCCCTCATTTTACAATTCATATATTTGAATTCATTCAAATATAGCAGAATAAGTGATACTCATTTGTATAATTTTGTCTACCAGAAGCTAAGATAGAGCAGGGATTATTAAATCTATGTTATCTGTTTAAATTTAATAGAACAGAGATTATTAAATCTATGTTATCTGTTTAAATTTAATAGTCATGCTTTAGAATGTATTTTTTGGAACCAAAATGTAAAAATAACAGAAAAGAAATGCACTATTTATATTTGTTTGGTTAAGATTAGTTGAGACTGGGGGGGTTTTAATGGATTTTCTAGTTTCCCATTTGTATAAGGGTGGTTAATGTCACTATTGGTCCATTCACCTGAGGACTTACAAAGGTTATTGCCTTATAAATCAGGAAGCATGCAGTAGAACCTTTTCAGGACCCAGCTGAATGCCCATTCTGGTTTTGAGGCTGAAATCCTTACAAAGGGTCAGAGCAACCTGAGTTTTGTGTAAGAACAGAGGAGCCCTGCACTTTAATTAAAACAGCTCAGAGTGCTGTACTACCCTATCTGTGCATAAAAGCAGAACAGACACTGATTTATTTGAAATATTCTCTTTGAAAAACGCTGGGAGCCACTTGGTACCTTTGGGTGAAGTGCTTGTTGAGTCAGGGGTGGAGGATTTTCCTTCTGCCAGCCTCCTCTGAACAAACACCAGGAACAAAAGCAAATTCCTGATTCCGTGTAATTCCATGTATGTCCTTGTGCAGAGCCTCCTCAGGCAGCTCCCAAGGGTGAAATCCAGAAAGTGTGTGTGGGCCAGGAGTGGGTTTTCCATTTTTCCTTCCCTCAGGGGGGAGTGGCAGCCGCTGCTCCTTGGCACTGGCTCAGCCCTCCTGCTTTGGCATAATCAGGAGCTGCAAATGTACCGTGACTAAATCTCTTTTATACCAAATCCAAACATTCCTGTCAACGCCAGGATCCAATTTGCATTCTCAATGCCAAAGGCCAGCAGACTAACTCTACCCTCTGTGTAGTAAGTCAGGCCCAGAGATGAAGGGAAAAACTTATTCAGCTTAATTTAGATTACCAAGGGACAATTCTGAGATTTGCTGGATAAATTATAGTGGAAAAAAAATGACAGAATGTGGGGGAAAAGATGTTTTTTTGTGGAAGAAAGGTCTGTTGTGTCAGCAACAGACTGAAAAAGTGATTTTTACCTTCAGACAGGATTGATCCATTTCTCTGCTGCTTTTAAGATGAAAATCCTACAGTAAACCCCCAACACCTCCACCACCAGTCAAGAGTGCTGCAACCCTTGCAGGATGGAGGAATTAAAGAAAGAGTTTAGCATTGTCTGGATGTGCCCACCCTTGAATCACTGCATGACCATTTTTTGTGCCTGCACACCTTTCTGAAGAGCCATGGGTTTGGTTTTTGATTTTGTTTTTTTAATGAGTGGAGACAAATGTGAAGGAGAATTGGGTATGAAATGAATTGGCAGTTTGGTTAAATTCTGTAAATTGGTTTTTATTGGGATAAAGAGAGCAGAGGATTAGTGCTGCATATTTTGAGACTCACTTGTCTGACATGGACCTTTTAAAGCTGGAAGTGGATACTTCAGATGTGATACAAGAGATTCCACATGGCAAACATATGATCTGCTTTGCTGTGGTTCAGCAAGAATTCTGTCATGTTCAGCTATGGTCACAAGCTGATTCTACAACTAGACTTCAAAGACCTCTGCTTTAAAACTATAATTTTCATATAACTTTAGATTTGTCTAAGTATTTAATTTAAAATAAAACCAAAAATCAAAGCAATGAGGAGAGGAAAATGTTAAGGGTCTCTGTTTCAGCCCTCTCTGGAGCAGCCTATTTGAGTACCTGTAGCTGCCCTATGCACAGGTAAGAGCAAAGGAAGCTCTCATTGTGCAATGCACCCCAATATTTTGTCTCTGTATTGACCAGATCAGCAGGAATGTGAGGAAAGTTCTCCTGCTGCTCTTTAGTCACAGCGTGGATTGCGCCTGGAAGTGGGAGGTTTAATATCTCTCCCATATCTTTTATTTTTTTTAAATTTTGATTCCATTTATTCCAGTTACTCCTATGATTCATAGAAATGTCACAATGGGATAAAACAAATCCTTGCTTCATCTACATTACATAGAATTTTTTCTCTCTTAAACAAAACCAGCTCTGCATTCTAAAATTTGTGGACCAGAAATGCAGAGATTCCTGTGTAAGTTATTTTAGGGCAGATGGCACGGAGATGTTGCTCCTTTGTGAAGCTTCTGCTTTGTTTTAAAGCACAAAAAAAAGAGATCATGGTCGCTTCTAACACTTCTCTTTACTGCAGAGAGAGAGCTTTTGGAAGGCTACCCTTAGTTTCTCTAGATGCCAGGGCTAAATTATCTCAGAAGATGTTGTTTCAGACCTCCATGAGATGTGCACAGCTTTCGGGGGAATCAGTAGTTTTAACATATGGAAAGTTTGTAGTTCAACATGTATTTGTTGGATTTGTGTCAAGTGCAGACCTCAATGAAATTGCTAACTCAAAATCTTCCTCAGATGTTGTCAGACTTGCTGATGCAGCAGCTGCAGCCTGCTGGCTTGGTGCCACGGTGCAGGTTTAGACACTGAGCATCTCCTGCTGCCTGATGTGGCCTCACAGATGCATGAGCTCTCCTCCTTGATCTTCTCCTGCTTTCCTGTGTTCTGTTCTCCTGGGTCAGCTCACTGCCACCACTGCCCACGCAGCAATTCTGATAGCTAATTCTTCAAATTCAAATTTGTGCAGGCATTTTCTCTGCCCTCTTCCCTTTCCCCCCGGTTTAACTCACCAGAAAGAAGAGAAATTCTTGTCTTTCCTCCAAACTCATTCCCCATGCCATTTCTTTCATCGCTGCTGACGAGTCTTCCATCTTTCCAGACACTCAGATTTACAACCATGAAACTACTTTTCACTCTTCACTTCCTAATATTTGGGTCCCCAATCAATTTTGTCTTCTCTGCTTCTAGTCTTCTAAACCTATTTTCCTCCTGTGTCACTCATCATTTTGCTCTGATGGTCACCTCAACCTCCTTTTGTGTGCATTCCCTGGCACCCAGCTTCCCCTACCTAATACTCATCAGCTCAAATAATTTCTTCTTCTTCTTCTTCTTCAGCTGAATCATTGTTTCTTTCTTGTTGTCCTTTTTCCTCTCTCACTCCTTCGAGTTCAGAGTTCAAAAGCCCTGACAGAAGTTTGGTTTCTGCTGTACCCTCATGGTTTGAGTGCTGTTGTGGTTTTTTGCCCTTCCCACCCCTCTCATCCTCCCTTCCCATCCTTGCATGAGGAATTTGGGTCATGCTTCTTCCAGTGTGTAAACTCCCCATTTCTTCCACTTAAACCTCTGCTGAAATTCCACTTTTGCTGTTGTTTTACCCTGGCATTTCCTTTAATGTCCTGCTTATTGTTTCCACATAATTAGATGACTTTAATGTTAAGCTTAACACTTGACGCCATTCAATTCTGTTTATCTCTTCATTTAAATTGCATCCCCTTTCTTTGAAGAAGGTATTCTGATACAGAAATTCTGATTTATCACTTAAAGAGTGTTTGGTTCTGGTGTGGTTAATTTGCAGCCAGAATAATTATGGCCACCCCCAAAATCATTAGTGAGATGACAAGAATAATAAATATTTCTCTTCCTCCTTCTGGGGGACCTAAGTGATCTTCATCCAGAGTGATCTTTCTTTGTTCCATGCATGTTCCACCTTCTGCCTTGCAAGCACTCTTCCAGTTTTTTTAAGTGCCTCCTTTGTTGGAAATAATAGACAGAAATTTGGCAAGCACTTTTCCACAAGGATTGGGAAGAATATTTCTGAAAAATTCACTGCTATAAAAGCTGCATGTACAAGTTTTTGAGGTGGAATGTCTTGCAGAGAAAATACAGTGAATTCTTGGTATTCACCTCTTTCACCTTTTGCCTTTAGTAGCAGTATCCTAAGGATAAACACTGGTGCTTTACCTTCCAAAAGCATCAGAAGTGTTCATTTCATATTTACAGAATTGGGGGGAAATAACCTCTGTTGAGTATAGTGGTGAACTTGTACAGCTATTCAAGAACCTTATCACTATATTAGATTCATCAAACAACAAAAGTCTGTCTGCATGAGAAAGTCAATTATATTACACACTCAGCAGTTTAAGTTACTCCCACACACTTGTAGCAAATGTAATTGTTAATGGCAGCAGCTACAAACTTTGTAGCTCAAATGATTTTGACTGATGTGATCTGTTTGTTTTAATTACAAAAGCTGTTACTAGTGATAGGAGTATTACTTTAGAACAGGCTTGTCAAACATAGCTTCTCTCTGTGTAGATATTTTCATTAAGAGATCGACTTTTCAAGCCAATAAAATTCCCTCCAGTCTAAAGATGAAACATTATATTCTGTGGAGAACTTAGCTACACGATGTGATACATGCACACACACATATTTATTTAAACATTATTCTCTCCTGCAAATCCATTCATTTTGGTTGTAATCCAGAAATCTTTCCAGGCAACTTCACACACAGCTTCAAGAATGAGTGGTTTCTGCTTGAGTCTCAGTCTCTTTCATGGGTGATGCACAAGGATAAGGGATAAAATAAAAAGTACTAACTAGAGCTGAGAAAATCAATCCTGATTCGAACCACTGTCTATTTCAGACTTGAACAGAAAGTAAATATTTTTTAAAGAAGTGATTTCTGAATATTCATCCTGTGACTGCTGAACAATAACTTCACTTGGAAGTGGATGTACCTACAGAAACAGCATAAATACACCAGGAAGTCTTCCATTTAAAAAACTTCCAGGAGAATTAAGCCTGATTAATTAATGACAAGTCTCCTTAGAAAATAACTGGCATATGATATAGACCAATATGTGTCTTTTTCCCAATATATATTAGTACTACAACACTTCATATTCTGTCCCACTGAGATAAAAGTTTAACATTTCAGATAAATTTCCATACACATATCTCAAATCACATATAACATAGTATATATGTTAAAAAGCAAAACAAATATACACAACTATGTGGGATGAGAGAAGCTGTGAAAGAGAGGTTGTAATAAAAAAAAAAAATTAATGCAGGTATGTATTCTTTTCTCATCAGATTATTGTAGATTAAATTTTATACTTCCACAAAGAAAACATTAAACAATATAAAAATAAATCAACTGTTATTTGTCTTGTAAAAATATTTGTTGAAGGAATAAACTCCTTGAAATCCTAATGCTTACATTGCCACAGTTTAAACAAAAATACCTTTAAGGCACTTGGCTTCAAAGATTAATGCTGTGTGTGGGAATAGGGACTCTAGCAATGGGAGCAGTTTGCTGATTTATATGGGATTTGTGAGGCAGAGTTGCCAATTTTCTGCTCCCTGTGCAATGCTGGAGGCCAAGCCCTCTCCAGCCAGCACAGTGCCACTGTTTACAGACATACCTAAAGAAAATGAGCCAAGCCTGTGTGTCTCAGAGTTCCTGGAACAGGCACTGAGCTGTCAGAGCATCCCAGTGAGACTTGTGCCAGACTGGGACAGCTGAGCCTGCTCCTGACTCTGCTGGAGTTTCCTGCCCTGTGTGTTGTGTGTCAGTGCTGGCATGGCTGTGCTCATTTATAAACACAGGTTTGTTTAAAGCAGTTTGGTCTGGAGGGATCTAGGACATATTTTCAGGAAAGATCATAATATTCACTGGCATGTGCATGCAGAGCTGTGCCAAAATTAAAGAAAAAAGACAAATATCAAGTGACTGCACAAGGTTTTGTTGCTGGCACCAGCAACTGAAGCCCAGACCTAAGGTAAATCCCTGTCCTCAGCCTTTCTACCATGTGTGTTGCTGACTGGCTGATCTCAATCCATAAAATTATTTTAATTTGGAGAAGCAGTTCCACAAAGGACAAGCCCCAGTTACCCTGTTTTGAAGGGCAAATGGGATTCAAACATTTGCCAGAGACAGGAGCAAATCATTGGCATGATGTCTGTGCTGCCCTGGGATTACTTTCACATTCCCTCAGCAGGAAAGGCATGCTGGTTTTTTTAGTGTGTGTAATATTAAGCCCATGTCACCAGACATGGTGTGGTGAAGCAGGCATGCAGCAAGGTGCCAATCAATATGTTCTCAAGGGGTTTTCCACACACAAGCTTGTCAGAAATTTATTTTTTTTATTAAACACCTCTGCCTTTGAAAGTGCTGATTTCTGAAACTGTAACTTTTCAGGGAAAAATCTAGTTTTATCAAGAGCTTTCTGTGAGGAGTCTCAGGTTTAGGATGATATTTCTCCCCAGGGAAGAAGAGAGCTCTGTCCCATGCTACATGCTGGTTTGGAGTTCTCAGGCAGTGAGGCTCCAGAGGCTGAGGGAAGCAGTTCTCATTATGAGACTTCTGTGTTTTACCAAGTTTCAGTGGAAAAAAATGAGGGCTTCAAGATCTCCCAGATTCTTCCAAACACAAAATGAAAACAAAAGCTGAAACTCGGTGTGCCTGTGTGTGTGTATGCTGTGCAAGCACATGTGTTGGAACTCTTGTTTCCCAGACACTGCTGTCACACAGTTGATGTATGGTTCTGGCTTAATATAATTTTTTTTAAGGTTAATATTTCCTATGAATCCATCAACAAAGGCCCATCCAGCTGCTGGATGCTCTGGCACTTTGAGACTCTGGGAGGCAGCTGTAATCTGCTTTCTGTGCCAGACATAGATAATTTTCACAAATTCCTAGACAGCAGTGTCTTGTGAAGACACAAAATGTCCAGATGTGAGCTGAACTCGACATTCCCAGCTGGGGCAAATGGAGCAGCTCTGCCTTCAGCTTTGGAGTGCCAGCAAAGCCACAGCTTGCATTTGCCCCTGCACTCAGGACAGCAGCACAGGGCTTGTGGCAAAGTGGGGAAAATTTCTATTTGGCATGAGGCTGCCACATGAAAGCCACGTTTCCGTTTTCCAATGAGGAAAAATTTGCTAGTGAACGTTCTGGGTGAATTACAGACCTTACATTTTTGACCAAATGCCTCCAATTTCTTGCAAAAGGCTCCACGAAGATGCTAGCCTGCAACTTTCTAAAGTGTGTGAAAAACCATGCCAGGGGCATGTCTTACAAATTACTGTTTTGGGAACAGTGTCACAACCAAGGGAGGAGAAGAAAGAAACTTTCTATGTAACAGAAAATTGTCCAGTACTCTTGCCAGAATTTAAAGCTGATTGTGCAGGTCTCCCAAGTGTTTGATGGTGTGGTTCACCCAACTCCATACCTGGATAAGTTGTGTTCAACTTTTTAATTTGTTGTGTTTAATTTTTAAACGTTTGAATGAACTATTTGTTTAAATTCATACTAAGGTTTTTTTTTTTCAAAAAAAGGCTGAATGATGGTCTGCTGAATTTCAATGTGAATCATGTCTTGTGATGTCATGAAGCTTCTAATTTTAAGAGGAGGTGCTGTAAAAATGCTTTTTGTGCAGTTGTAGCCGTGTTACAAAGACACAATCATCACCTCCTGGAGACAGAAGTTTATTTATTATTATTTATAGAACAGAATTGCCTTCTGTTGCTATCAGTACAAATAGTTTGTGCATTCTCTCTTTCCAAGTACCTAGAGAAACTTTGAGCAAGCAGTAGAAGAGGCAGGAATTCAGCAACTGTCTAAGACTGCTGATTGTTAGGGTTCTTATAATTAGAGAACCAGTGCTATTTTCAGGATAAATCTGGTGGTCCCCTGAAGTTCTTACACCTCTTCCCACCTTGCTGCTGATCTTTTGGTGTGACCTCAGGGAAGCTGTGTTATTTGTGCAGTGCTGGAATTATGCTGCTTGGAAAAAGGACATAATGACATTTTCTTTTCTTTGTTCAGCCTTTAAAAATGTCTCAATTAAGAATACTATGTGGCTACAATCTAGGGAGTGTTGACCTCAGCTGCAAGCTTTCTGCTAAATTCAGCTTGCTTTATCAGACCATCTAAAAGCAAAGGATTATTAAATGCTGCTGATGTATTTTTAAAAACCCTTTCCCTTTGAAGTGCATCAGGTTCCAAATGCTGTTTACTCCACTGGGGCTCACAGATCTTAGGATGAATTTTTTTTCATAGTTTCCTAGTGCCTAAAATTCTTTGAAAATTCTTGTTGTATTTTCACACTAGCCAGAAGCTCCAAGATGACCCTGGAGCAAACTCTTGCAAATCTTTGAAACTCAGCAAGGGCCTCTGAGCCCCAGATTCTGTTCAGCAGGCAAGCCTTGCCTGTGGTTTTGTGTTTTATAGCAGAGTTTCCCACAGTTCCACTTCTAATATCTTTTTAAAATGATTTTAAAATAAGCCAAAGAAGGAGAAGTTGCCTAACAACACAACAAAAAGCCTGAAAGAAGTGAAATAGTCTGTGATTCAAAATATGGCACTGCAGCTTTAAATACCTTATCAAATTGTTGAATGCAAGCCAAGCTTCAATCATATTTGCAGATTTGGGTTTAAATAAACAGCACTGCAGCAGAAAATGGAGCACTCTCACTTCACTGTTTACATTTCAGGAAAGCCAGCTCTGGAGGCCAACTCTGCTGTGAGCAGTAGTCTCAGATTGATTTTGTTCTTGCTTTACATTTGGGCACAGAGATAAACCACTACATCTAGTCAGGCCAAATACATGACCAGAAATTCAGTTTGTACTGGTTGGGTTTCTGTATGACACAGCTAGGGCATCTTTCTGAAGAGAAATTCCTCTTTAATGTGGCAATGTTTGCATCAAAATATAAAAGGTTTGGGGCACAAGCTTAAGTTTGTGTCTAATTTTTTTTTCACTTTCCCTTAGATCTCTGTGCTGATGTCTTCCTCTACATCAAATAACCAAATAACAACCTGGCTTTCTGTTGGAATGCTGATGTCTTGGGAGGAGTCACCCAGGTCTGTGCCACCTGTACATGAAAAAATAATTTAAAATATTGCAATTCAGACAGTGCTGATGACAGTTTAGTGGAAGACCTCAGCAAAACAAGCACCCTCTCACAATTCCCTGCAAGAAGACAGGTGGTTCTGCTAGCCTGTGTCCAGAGCTCTCTCTTTTTCACAGTGGGTAAGATGGATTATTTCAGCACTCTCCCAATGAGCAACACAGCATCTTTATCACAATAATAATCATTATCATAATAATATAATCATAATTAGCATCATATCTGGAAGGCCACCAGCCTTTTCCAGACCCAGGCTTACTCTCCAGACAAGCATGCCCTCAAAGCTGTACTAGCAGGCTTGTTCACCATGCCTATTTGTCTAGCAAACATTTCAGCAGCACCACAGATTCATTGTTTTTTTATTTTTGGGGTTTTTTTTTTGTAAGTGGAAATAAACAGGTTTGGGAATTTTCTCTCTCTTTCTGGTCATTGACACTTTTACATGCTTTGTCAGGATTTCTTCTGCTACAGACTGAGGATCACAGTAGTAACTGTGCTTTATTATGAAGTTGAGTAGATCCCACTGTCACAACAAGGATAAAAAACTTTGTTTAGATTGCAGGTTCCTTAGGCTTCATGGTGACTGAATTATGTTCAGTTTGGGGCTGTATTTGAGGCAGCTATTCCCACTCATGTTCACTTTTGTATAATGCCAGAGTCATGAATGAGTGAGAGCAGAAATGCTCTGTGCATGGCTGTGTGAGTGCACACAGCCCACTGCACTTCTTACCAGACATTTCTGACATCCTGCATTTCCAAGGAATCTTATCTTTCAACAAGATTTGTAACAGGCAGTTCAAGTCACACAGACACTCATATCTTAAACATCCTTTCCCCTGACCTTGACAAATGCAGTCCTGTCTGGCCAGAGCCTTGCAGAATGCTCTTTTAATGATCATTTTCCCAGCCTGGGGCTTTGATCTTGATGCCCCTTCTCTTAGTGCACGATTGGCTCCTCATCTCCCCCTCAAACCAAAGTGATTTCACTTCCAAGTCCATTCATGGCTTTCTTCCACCTATTTCTTATTCACTGTCACATCACCTTCCACCTCTGATTGACCTGCAGTGTTACCCTTTATGTTCCTTGCTGCATTTTCAAGCAGGGCCATTTTGGTACTTGATTTTTAGTGACCCCTCACAACTGGAAGAGACTTTTTAGCTGTGACAGTCACAGTATTAGTTCTCTTTTGAGTCTTTGCCTAAAGTTCTTTTTTTTATTATTTTTTTCCCAAAATATTGACAAATGTTTTAGTGCTGATATTGTGCCCACACTCTTTATGTATGCCCACAATATCCACATCCTTTTCTGCCCTGCCTTATGCATGCATTGTTGGTGTTTTGAGCAGGTCCTGACCTAAAAGGTTTTTCCAGTTGGGTCCTTAAACGTGGCCAAAATATTTGAGAGCCTCAGTGACACAAATCAAAACAACAAAGATCTCTTTCTCTCCTAATTCTGTGTAGTTTTCACAGCAGTGGGTTCTAAAAAGCCATTTCATATTGTTACCCTGGCATCACCATGTTTGCATTACGTGAAAAACTCATCTGCATCCTCCTCAAAATTATGACCCAGTGCCAGCAAACTCCTGGACACATTTTTATGTTGCCAAAGGGAGTTTTAGTTGGGTTTGGTTATGACTCTCAGGGAGTCTTTTGCAGCCTGCACATTAAGGGGTTTCACCAGCACAACCACGACAAGAGAAATTCTGAGGTGCAGAGTAGGGCTGAAAACCTCCCAAAAAGCCCCTGGAAAAGCTGAGCAGTGACAGCCTGGCTCCTCTGACATCCACAGGAATTTTGACATTATCACGAGTGAAGATAGGATTTCACAAAAGATGTTTATGAATCCTCATGCACAGAGGCCATAAACTGGGAGCATACCAGAACTTCAGCCCTATAAATGTCATGAATGTGCAGCCACTTTCTTTTAATGATGTTTCAGATGTAGGTCAAAGCCAGAGCTGATCTGAGTACTAAAAATAAGGCAAAATATATATATATTTAATTTCAGGGTCCTGCTTTAGATTTCTAACACCCAGGAAAGCTCTGAAAGGGTAGTAAGCAGATAAGAAGATAATTGCAACACATTTCCTTTGAAATTCAACTGAGAAACTGTAGAATTTCAAGGGAAACAGGAGGCTATTTGAACATGGCCACCTACCTAAACCAAAGGAAATTTCCAGGCTCTGAGTTGCTTCAATTTTTAAGGTTTTGTTCAGACAGCTAAAGTGGCAATCAATAAGACTATTTAACTCCTCAATCTGGTTTTTCTGATAAAAGGTTGGAGTTGAGAATGGCCAGACCACAGACTTTTCTAAGAGGAAAGCTGGGTATGCTTTGGATGAATGTAGAAATGAGTTTTCTGATGAATCCAGGAAGTCTACTTAAAACATAAATGTAAACAAAAATAATTCAAAATTTTGTTCAAAATGGTAGAGAAATAATACAAGTTTAATCGTGTGTCAGTGGCAGGGACTTGAAGCATTTTAAAATTTTTTGGTCAAGTTTTGCCTGGGGACTTCTGACTTCAGAAGAAAAATGAAGGTGATTGTAGAAAATATGGAAGGAAAGTCAGTGATCCTTGTTAAAGCAATGATCCTTTCAGTGATTCCTCTCTTAGCTGGGCTATTTTGATGTGTGCTTCATTTACTTCAGTTTTGCACATAAAAAAGAAAGAAATCTGAGTCAGGATAGCAGGGGGGAAATCACTGGGGTGAAAATAAAAATAGAATCTTTTGTAACTTTTATTTTAGCAGTATGCCAAAAACAGGGACTTCTGAAGACATTCCAAAAGAATGGCTTTTTAATTATCCTACTGTTATATTGCTCAGCCATGAATCTCTTTGACAGCCTAAGTGCAAAAAGCTAAGAAAATGTATTTATAATCTTTGCTCTTCTCCTTCTCTCATGCATCTTTTATTCCCATGTTGGAGCAATAAATGCTGGAATATAATAGGAAGACACACTGGTCCACTAATGAGTTGAAAGAGCTGGAGGCAGAGAGTTGATCCAGAGGAAAGGAGTGCCAGTGATGGATGAGACAACAGGAGCAGGGCTAAACACTCAGGGGTTGGGGTTTTGTTAGTACACATTCTTTCTTGGGGAAAGAAACAAAAAACTTCACATTTACTTGTGATGGAGGGGACAAAATCCCCCCTAAGCTCCTGCTAAGGTTTTTCACAACCTTCACATTTGATTTCTGCTGTTAAATAACCATCATGTTTGATAAGTCTACACACCACAGCACTAGGTGCTAAAATAATTTGAAAATTCTTTTGAAATTTCCTCTGCAAGATGCATGTGGGTCATTAGCAACTCACTGATTAGTTTGAAACGTTGCATTTGCTTTTGATAATATCCTTACCTCAGTCTAGGTGGCACCAGAAGGTTTCAGGGCTATTTCAGAGGGAATAAAAAGACTGTAAAAGGAAAAACTCTCATCTCTGATAAGATGTGACCACATTAATGAATTCTCATTCTTTCTCTGGGAGATATCATTGTATTTTCTGCCAGACAGCAAAGTATAAAACTAGTGTAATCAATAATTATTACAAAAATATAAAAAGCACTTACACCAAATGTGAGGGCTTGTCATCTTACAAGAGACTCCTTTGTATTCAGTTTTGATCAGACAAAAAACCTCATGTTTCTCATTCAGAGATTTTTTTTTAATTTTCTGCTGTAACTGGGGCCATGGGTTTAGGCTCAATTATATGTCCACATCTAATGAAAATTTGCATAGCAAATTATAAAATGCTATATTACCAAAGAAATCAAGCAAATCTGCATTTATATCCATATATCTATCTATATATAATTCATGCTATTGTAGATTTCACAGAAAAGCTATTTTTGCCTTCAGTTTTTCCTTTATATATTTGACTTAGGAAAAAAATCTGAAGAGCATATTACTTATCATTTCTGCATTAATAATAATTAAATATGCCTGTAGCCCTCTTCTAACTGTTCTAAGGATGGAGACCCAGCCTTGACTATCTTTAGATCTTGAATTATTCCTCGAATATCTTTAATTCAGTGACCCCCCCTTGAACTTCAAACTGCCTAATGACCTTGCAAATATTTAAACAACAGGATGATCTTGACAGCAGTTGTTTGTGTCCTGTCTTCTGTGTCAGTACAGGAGGTGGAGAGTAAAACAACCCACACTTTCCCCTGAAGTCTGTCCTTTAGAAAAGCTGACCTTGTTTTTCTCCAGCCTCAGAGGTTTTTTTCCTGTTTTGTTTTATGGTTAGAAAACATTGCCGTGCTCTCTGCTTTCACAAGAATGACTGGAATCAGCTCATCTGTGCAGGCTGAGATAGGCACTGATTTTTAGGTATTTATCAGCCTAGCACAGACTTTTTCCAGCCTGCTTGCCAGAAACTTCCATTGGAATTTATCCCTAAAGCAGAAGCACAGGGCAGTGAAGCCAGAGATGCTGCCCAGCTCCTGTCCTTGCCTTGTGTTCTGTCCTTGTCCCACAGATGGCACCTGGGGAAGTTCAAGCATTTTTGGCAGGGTCTGAGATACCTTTGCAGGAGGTTTAGGAAATGCAGGGTGTTTTTCTTTCCTCTCCTCTTTTCTTTTCAGGGTACACTGATGGGAATGGGGTCAGGGCCTGCTTCACCTTGCAGTTCACGCTGGCTTGAGCTGGAATCTTCTTCCTATTTGTATTAGAAAATCAGAATTTTCTTCCTATTGTATTAGATGCCCAGGAGCTGGGCATTCAGATTTCTGTGAGCCTTCAGGTCAATCATCTCTAGGGAGTCTTTGAGGAATCCTTGCCTTTCTGCTTTTGCCTTTCTATACAGGTTATCAATGTAGAAAGTTCTGGTTAAAGATTTGTATGCAAGACTTATTTTCTTCAGCTTTTGCTTTGCTTAAATAAGTCTTTGTTGAACCCTCTGTAAAATCTTCATATGGTTTCCCAAGACTCGAGCCTTGATATTTTACCTTTTTTAGTACAGATTTTATTGGCAAAATATATGCCTGATAAAAATTAACAGAAGTTTTCTGGTTTTAGTTCAGAAGAATGTTCAAAGCACTGATAAATTTGACAAGTGACTTTGAAATTTTCTGTAGGTGCTTAATGCTTGGAAGTAAAGATACAATGTCTCTCTGAAAATCTTCTTGCAGGGAAAAATGTTAAACCTTGTGCTGCTTCTGCTTCATGCACTTCTTCAGATCATCTCTAATGGGCACTATTCATCACTTTTCATATTTTAAGGCTCAGAAATCTACACAAAACCCTAAAAAATTGCTTTTTTAAAAAATTTTATTAAATTATATATGTACAGAGCTGTTTTTATGTTAATGTTGAGACGCCAAAGGAAAAAAAAATAAGGGAGAAGCAGAAATTTCAAAAGTTCTTGTGATATTTTATTTTCAGAAGCATGAAAGCCTGGAAAAACAAACACATACCAAATCCCTGGCTCTTCTTGCATGCCTTTCTCTGTGGCTCCATTTCAGCAATTCCCTGCTCTAATAAAGAAAGCTGCAGTGCAGATAACAGCAGCCTTCAGCCCCGAGGTGCTGTAACACAGAGAGGGCAGGGCATTGCCAGAGTCACCTCACCTTTGGATTTTGGTGGCTTGGGGGGGATAAAACTGCAGCACCCACCAAGAGGTGATGGACAGGATGGAGCCACCAGGGCATGGTGGAAGGATGAGGAACAACAGACATAAGCTGAAAGAAGAGATCCAGACTGGATTTAAGGAAAAAAAATCTTCTATGCCATGGCAACTGAGAGCCTGCTCAGGGGGATTGTTGTGCCTCCCTCTGTGGGTATTGAGAGCTGACTGGCAGCTGTCAGGCTCTGGAGCAACTGGGTCTGACTTGAGGGCAGACCATGCTTTGAGGAGTTTGCACTGGAGACCTTCTGAGCTCTTTTCCAACCAAATCCCAGCCTGTGGTTGTGCCAGGGCTGGTGCAAGAGGAGCTGAGGCACCTGGTCCAGCCCCTCCTGTGGAAGGGTGGGTACAAGGCATGCTGCAAATATAAAAATATGTTCTTTTCTTATGACCCAGAAACACAGTGTGCGTGGCAACCTGTGGCTGCCAGGTAGAATATAGGTCTGTGACAGCACAGAACACTCTGGAGTTAAACCCAGAGAAAATAAATAGCTCCTGGCATTATTTCCCATCAGACTTCCCAGGTGTTCAGATGTTTCCCTCTCCTTTCAGCTCCTCTCACCCTGCCACCACCTCTTTCCCTTCAGCTACAGTCCTTTCCATCACCCCCTGACCAAAGCAGATTCCTTTCAAGGAAAGAATTCCACTTTTGAATTCTGTTACTTTCCTCTTATTTCAAGTAATTGTAGTATTGTCTTTTCTTCCATCAGTGTTCTCCCTTAGGGGAATTCTTCAAGCCTTAATTCTCATACCACCCTCTTTCAAATAGCTTAAGATTTAATGCAAAAAACCTGTTTGTCAGCTTATGTTTCCAGCTACAGTTATTTCTAGCCAGGGTGTTTAGGAAGTCTTGTGCTTCCCTTTGCAGGTTGTAAAGCTGTGGGTTTGGCCTCCATGAAATATCCTTAGTGCAATTTCTGCTTTGCCTAGAGCTACTCTCAATCAATCCCCCATGCATTTATCCTGGAAAACATAAAACTGTTTCACACCTCTGAACATCCACAGTCCTCTGAAGTCATAAGTCTGAAGATCATCATCCTGAACTATTTAATAAACTTGGGTTTGGGATTTCCATTTATCAATCTTTTTTTTTTTTTTTTCATTAGAGCAAGTTAAAGTAAATTAATAGAGTACTCAGAAAGAGGTTTGGCTGAGACATAACTTTAAGCTTGGGCACTTCATCAACATGAAATATTTTTAATTTATCTACTGTATAAGGGGTGATCAAAACAAAAAAAATCCCTCTCAAAGGATAGAAGATCAGCCTTTTGGTTTGGGTCTCTTTTTTTCAGTGTTCATTTTATTCTGTACTGTTCCATCAAACCCAGGTGCATTTTGCATCTGTTGCTGGAAGTTGACTTGAACGAAAATGAAAATCCAATAGATTTATCAAAGAGCATTGTTATTTCTCTGAAATCTGCTCAACTCTTTCTTTCTGTCCATGAATAACCATAAATCTAGCTGGTGTATTGACAGCCAAATGTTTTCTGACCTGCACCCAACACAGTCAAATAAATTTTAACTCCTTTGATGCACTACTTTACCAAAACTGAAGCCAGATGTTCCACAGGTGACCTGACAGAATACCATTGCTTCCCAATTGCCATAAATAAAAGGAAAGCTGTCACAAAGAGTGTGCAAAGATATATCATTGTAACATTCCTGAAGATTTAACCCTTCCTGACCACTCACAAATTGAGCATCTGAAAGATGCTCCTGGACTTAGTGATTAGACACAAGGAACTGACATTATCACTTCTCCCTTTTCTCCATACTTAGATAATTTAAATTGGGAGTTTGGGGGCATTTCAGTCCTTTCAGAAGCTACAGCTGTCAGGTGCAGCCAGGCAAACAGAGCTGCAGAAACACTGCAGAGCCATGCAGAGAGTACAACTCTGCTCCTGTTAGGCTCAATGAGAAGATAAATAGGCATGCCCCTTGATAAATTAACAATAATCCAGTATTCTTCTCTAGCACAGCTTTTTTCCAAGTCAGTGAGTCTAGGGATTTGCACTTTGTGTTCATCTCTGTGACATAAGGTAGGGTCTACAAGTATTTATCAAAATTTTAGCTCCAGGCATGGGTCCATTTATGTAATTGCACTGTGCTTGTGCCACACATGGTGCTGGTAGTGCAGGTGATCTCAGTAGAGGTGGGATAATGCATAAAAATTATCATAACACCGTTAGAAACTTTTATATATATTGGGGAAAACAACTCTTACTCTAGGATGGTGAACAAAAGAAATATTTTCCAGAGTCCTCTACCTTCATAGATTCGTTCTGTCATGGGCTTTTAACTAGACCCTGTATATTCAAAATATTGAAGGAACATCAGATCTTAAAAGTGGTTTAGAGTGGTTACACTGAAAATGATGCAAATACAGACTCTTTGAAGGACGAGTTTGTATAAATACTCAGAGAGTGAAGACATGGGTAATAAAACAATGCAATTTTTTATCACTCTGGCAATTTAGTTTAAGCAGTAAAGAAGCAGGTTAATAAAATTTCCAGCTGGTATCTGTGGTTAGTGTTTCAGATCCAGGTGATTATATTTGCTGACTAGTTAATTCAGCTGATGCCAGCTGCAGCAACATTGGATTTTTCAGCTTAGATTCCTATAATAACCACTTCAGGTACATGAACAATATATACAGTTCCACCAAGGAAAAGAAAAACAATTCATCCTTACTCTGAAATACCAAAATCCACAAAGCCACATCTCTGCCTTCCCCAGACAAGGCTCTGGGTGGATGGTGGTGCTGGGGAGAAAGGAGTGGTGTCATCACTACCTCTGGTGCCAGGAATGATTTGTCCAGCTTTTCACATTTATGTTAGCAATAAGAGCACTGTAGGGAAGGGAAGGCAGATATTCAGAATCAGTCTCAGTTTTTCTTACCATTTTCAGCAAATCCCCATTTACTGTGATTTTTTTGGTGTTTTTTTCTGAAGCATTTTCTGCAATTTCGCTGCAATTTTTGGAATCTCTGGGTTACCAAAAGCAATGCATTGGACAATAGTGTAGAGTTTCCTGAAGTTAGACACAGCTTTGCTGACTTCAGCCCTGTATTTCACACTGGCTATCCCTTATTAATGCTCACCTTGACCTCTGGGCACCTCTGTACTTTCATGAATCAGCACACTCATTTCCTACATGGTTTAGTTAGCTTTTAATGAGCAGCTAAGAATAACTGGGGTTTCAGCAAGATGTTTCAATAAAGCTACCCCATGGAAAAGGTGTGCCCCTTGTCATCCTTGCCACAATGTGAGCAGCACAAAGAGCCATTCCACTCTGCAGCCCCAACACACAGGTGTGAGCACCAACACAGACACAGCTGTCTGAAAAACACACCTCCATGACTCTGAAATCCCAGTATCCACTGCCCTCAGAATCCATGAAAAAGCCATTTGCAGCAAATGATTTAGACAAATGGAAAGGATTCTGTGAGACCCATTAAGCACAAAAGAAAACTCAAAACCAGAAATGCTCTGTGACTGGGTTTATCAGTGTAATTCATGAATTTGGATATTTCTGTATGGTTCATGAGCAGTGAAGCAGCAAGAATAGTCCAGGGATACTTGCACCTGTCTGGATTTAAAACAAAACAGAACAGCAGCACCAACCACCCCTTCTTTTTCAACCTGAACACTTCACAGACATCTGCAGCTCTGTAGTCACCAGAGGGGGACAAAGACTCAATGCTGAGAACTTGATTATGCTTTAATCTGCCTTTAGTCCACAAACCCTTCAATCCCCCATCTTCTCAGATATGGCCTTGCATTTGTACTCAAAGCAATCTATTCTTCTTTTCTTTCATAGTTTCTTTTAACTGCTGTAACTTACAGAGATGTGTGCTAGAATTCAGAACTGCTGAAGCCAACAAAATTAAACATTCATGAAGGAATAAGATATTGAGGTTTCCTCATGTTCCTCCTACAACACCACAGGACATTGCTTTTGATTTTGTTTTTCTGGATGGAAATATTGCAATCCAAGTGGGCTTCCTGCTACAGCCACTGACATTTCATGAAAAATTCAGATGTTGCCAAAGAAAGATTTTCCTAGGATTTACTGAATTTTCCTGGTATGGTTTTTCTTTGCCTGACCTTTGTTTTACAGTACTGAATTATTAAGTTGGTCTTTTTTCCTTATTCAGCATTTCTGTGCAGAAGATATTATGTCTGAAACATGTTGAGCAATTGAGGCTGTTGGGCTGTACACTGTGGTTGTGAAGAAAAGAGTTTAAGATAATCCATTAACATCTTCTTGGGGAGTTATGAAAAGGAGGAATTATTATTGGAAAGCTCTATTGATCCCAAAAGTCAAGAAAATCATTCTCCTTATGCAGAAGAATATTAAGTGTATATATTAATTTATATCTTGCAATAATGTAGTCCCTGTGAATACAGATTTGATGGGAAAAGAGCTGCACTCCTCAGGAGTGTGCTGTTCCTGCTTCTTTTTCTCTTCTTTTATTTTTCCCCTCCTACCTTTCTCTTCATTGCACAGGATTCAGCTTCCCTCTGGTTATCATGCCCTCTTTTTGAGATAGTGAAGCAGATAGACAGAAACTCTTCTAGAAGACACCAGAGCTGGCCATGTCCAACCAAGTTTTGCTTTCCTTGAGAAGTAGAAAAGGACAAAAACAAAAACCAGCTATTTCTTCTAGGAAAAGTTTTTTATCTGATAAAATAAAAACCATGCTCACACAGTTTTTCCTTAGATGAAAGTTTGTGATAATTTTTTGGGGGTTTTTTTGAATCTTTCTCTCACATGAGGGTAAATCTGTGATGTGCATTTTTTTCTCTTAGAGTGCACTCAGCAGAAGGTAGAACAGAGTCCTGATCATGGCACATGCTCTCTGCAGACACACATCTCTCCTGCTGCATGGTCTGGGGCTCAGTGCCCTGCATCATGAATCATTTGCTATCTCTTTTATTTGTGTGTCATTACCTAAGATACATGTATTAAATTCTCAGTGCTTTTCAGTCTCTCAAAGATGCAATTTCATGCCTGACAACTCCATAAAATATATTAGATATTTTCATTTCTTTTAAATTCAAACCAGAAACCTGGCTTCAGTGGATGCTACGATTGGTTTTTTTAAATCTCTCCAAGCTTGTGACATTTGTAACTGCTCAGATGTTAACCCAAACCATTCACCCATTCACCTTGGTAACAGCATACTTTTGGGTTTTATGTACTGGGCCAGACATCAAAGACATGATTTTATTGCAGAGATTTTACTATCCAAGTCTGGATTCATAACAGACCCTGTTCAGCAACAGCTGAATTGTATAGACAGCTCTTCTTTGGAACAAAAACAGGTGAACTGCCATCAACCAAGCCCCAAATTGAAATCTTCCCTCCATTCTTGCTCACCTTTAGCTCCCTATGCAGATTTTGGCTGGGATGGGATATTTTCTGGAAATAAATGCTTTATTTGCTCTTCTCTTACCACAGGAAGCCTCATTCTTCCTACAGAGACCAACACATACCCACAATCTTCCCAGTGGAGATTCCCAGGAGCTCCAGAGCTATCTTATCAAAAAAGATCCTAGTTAATGATGGATGCATTGGAAAAATTTATCCTTTTTTTATGAGAGAACAGATGTCTTTAACACTTTTTGTACATTGCCTTCCCCTCCACGTTTCTACTGAGCTTCTGGAGGTTTATATCTGCAGCACATGCTTACCCTCTGCTTGCTCAAACCATAACTCCTCCTTCATTCCCTACAGAAAGAAACATCTGGCAAAATAATGGCTCCTGCCTTGGTTCAGTCACACCCTCTTTGCCCTCAGCCCACACTCCCAAGGTCTCTGCACACACATTTAAACTTTCATGAGTAGGGCTGGGTATATTCCCTAAACTGTGTAGGCACTACCACAGACACATGGATTAATACAATCAGGAGCTCCTGATGAGCAGAAAGTGAGACAGGTACTCAGAAAATCAGTTGACAAAAGATGCTTGAACTATATGTTCAGAAACTTAAGCAGTGTCTAGCATCATTTTAATTTGTTTGGCTTCATGTAGGAACCTACTTCTGTCAAAAAAGTCAGGATACCAGCCATTACAGATGTTATCAACCAGTTTTTATGGTGAATATTATTTTCATATTTCTTCCAAGAGATAGAAATTGAAGAGGATGCTGAATGACAGTTTAATAGTAATGATATCTTATATTTATATAGTGCCTACCATCCCAGATCAATTTACAAGTAATATCCATAAAAGAGTTACTCTGCCCATCCTTGAAATTCCTTCATCTCTCTGCTGGAGGTTTGGATCCAAGCATAAAGCTGACAAAGAGCAGATCAGCAGGGGAAGGGGAATTTTGGCTGAAAATTCATAGACTTGGGAAACAAAATTTCTTATGGGAAAAAAAAAAATAGCCCACAAAAACCCAACACTGTGGAATCATTAATCTCCCCATAGAGATTAATAGAAGTACAGGCTTTTAGTGTGGACATCCTACTCCTTCAGGAGTCAGGAAAATCATTTAGAATTTATATTCTATAATTCCCTTCTGTGATGTGCCACTCTCAAGAGAAGGGGAGTACTCAAGATTTGTAGATACCCTTGGTCAAAAGGAACAACAGAAGTCAGAGAATCCACAATAGGTGTGAAAATTGTATTAATAAATTACACACTTGGCATGGAAATTGTTGTTAGTCCCTGACCTTTGAGTACAAGCATGGAACAGCAGGGTTTAGATAGAAGGGGGTAGGGTGAAAGGAAGAGGGAAAAAGAGAGATGTGTTAAATGGGGGAGAGAGAGAAGGAAAGCAAGAAAGAGAGAAGGAGAGCAAGAGAGAAGGAGAGCTCCCCAGCCCTGGGTGCAGTGTGTCCCCACCTGGGGGTGCCTGCATGCCTGGGCTCCATGGGGCTGCCTTTGACACATGAGTTTTCCCTGCCACAGAGCTAAGTTTCTTGCTTCCTATCCAAATTAGCTTTTGGAAATGAGTTAGGGGTCTTTGGTGGTCTTGATTTCTGCCCCTACTGTCCATGTCTGCTTCTCAGTCTTGTTCCTGCTCTGCACAGCCCTGTGCTGTGCTGTGCTCCAGGAACATGGACATTTTTCCCAGGAAAGGGCTGCCCTGCACCCATTTTCCCCCTTCTCCAGCCTCCTCCTGCTCTTTCTCACAGTGTGTTACTGCCAACAATCTCTGCTGCTCTTCCCAGCAGTGCCTGTTGGCTCCTCAGCTATCTGGCTATCAGGGTTTGAGACATACACATCACCCCCTTATCTCCTGGGCTTCCACACCTTCTCACTTTCTCACCTCCCAGATGAGCTCTTTAACCACTGTTTTATGTGATACTATCTGAAAGGTTAAAACACTCATCTGAAGATGAAGCAGAGTGCAAAACCATCTAAAGTGCATTGCAGTTTAATGAAAAAATTGCAGCAGTAAGTGCAACACAAGTAACGAGCATTCAAATCAAAAATATTAAACTGCAAAAGAACTTTAATTTATTTTTTTTCCAAATCTGCCTCTTTTCCCTCCTTCACCCATTAGTAGTTTCCCCAATGCAAAAAATTTCCCACTAGCCATCAGTCTCTGGGAAAGCATTTAAGGAAGAGAGGTGATAAGGGAAGAATGATTTGAGAATAAAATGTTTGCAGCTGAGAGTGAAAATAAGCTGCTTTAGTGCTTCAGTGTGTAAACTAGCTCGGGCTTTGAAGCCAAATTATTCGAGCAGGTTGCCACAGTCCAAATGATGAGTGAGGGAACTCCTGAGGGTGACATTTCTCATGGCTGGAGCAGAGCAGCAGGTTAACCTGTTTCTGAAGGATTAAGTGTTCATCAGTTACGTGCTGACATGTCTGAAAAACGTTTGGCCCCTTTATCTATGATTCACTTTAATTTTGCCAGCCCTTTTTAACCCTAAAATGCCCAAAGCTTCTGTCTTCTCCCAGCTTGGAGAAATGCTATGGCACTAAATTTTATTTCAGGATTTACTGTGGGATTTAGAACACCAGCCCACAAAGGAAACTTTCAGTTTGTAAAGTAACTTGCTTTCACCTCCTATTTTCAAATATACTTGGAGAGATTGCTTCTGAAAAAGACATGCCTGTCAAAATGAACTAATGCAGTCAGTGGGGAATTCAGCCATTTGTATGTTGAATTCTCATACTTAAATTAAAAAAAGAAAACAAAGAATAAATAATTCTTGCTCATCCAAACTGATATTAAAATTTGGTGATTAGAGATCCTATTCCTTCTCAGCCATGACATGAAGACAAAGGCAGATAGGAAGGGTAGAGTGTTTTGGCCAGCTCTAAGTATTTGCTAGTAGAGGGTCTTTCTTTCTCTTTTCTTCTCTAATTTAATTTATGGCTCTACCTGCCTTCTAATTCATTTTTAGTTGTGGTGGTTTTTTTTTGGTTGGTATTTTTGGTTGTGGGTTGGGGTTTTTTTTGGTGGGGTGTGTTGTAGACTTCTTTTTAGTGGTGAAATATAAGAATATAAGATAAAACATAAGAAACATGAATAAAATGATGAACTTTACAAAAAGTTACCTCCAGAAAAGATTACAAAAAACCCACAAGCCACCAGTTCTTAGTTATGAGGAGCTGCAACCTTCCCAAATCTGTGTGCTGAAATGGAGCAGGGCAGAGATCAGACCAGAGCTCAGCCCCATGGAGGAATTTCCCCATTACCCAGGCTCTGTGATCAGGCACCTCCAGTACATTCTGCAGTTTTTTTAGATTTTTCCAGATTTTTCAGATCCCTTGGTTGTGCTGCCAGTGTTGAGACAGGCTGCCAGCCTGGCCAGCAAGGCTGCTCAGAGCAGAACCCTTTTAATCTGGTTTTGATTGGCACTGATTCTGATTGCAGAAGCTCTCCACTCTGAATATTGTGATCAGAAAAACTGAAGCAGCAGTGCCAGGCTGAGAGCTGGGACACAACCTGCTGCTGCCTCAGGGCTCTGAACAGGGGTGCCTGGCAGCTTCACTCAAGAGTGTCAGTTCTGCTCCTTTGGAAATGCTGTTTCACTGGAAAACGGATTTTCTGATCTACTGTGGGATTATGTGTTGAAGAAGATTTATTATTTATTATTTTCTGAGCTATGCAAACACACAGGGCTGCTGCTGTCTCTCAGGGTGGTCACTTCAGCAGAGATAACAAACTTTATCTGAACTCAAGCACACTTCCTGATAACGTGGGCTGAACAGCTGCTAGGTGATATTTACAGTAGATGGATTTAATAAGAGAAAAGGAAGACTTATTTTTTTTTTTGTTATTACTACTTGAGCTGGAAAGCTAAGAATGACTTCAAGCCAAAAGACTCCCAGCTTCTCAGTATATTTAACTCAAACCATGATTGTTCACTAATTCTTCCCCCTGATATTATCTCCAGATTCCCAGTATAATCATTCATCAATTAAATTAAAATACAGGCACATTCTGATTTCAATCTTTAACTTGCTAGAACATTGACCANTTTCTTTTTTATTTTTTTTTTCCTGACAGGGAGAGGTGCTGTAAACTATGCCTGCATTAATTTAATATTCAGACTCACATTTACAGCTGTCTGTATTGCCAACCCTATTTTGTTCAATCTGTATAATGCAAATTGCATCCTCCCCTGGGATAGAATGTGAGCACAATCAGGTTTCTATTGCTCCTGGGTAATTTCCATGTATTGAACATTGAATCTGATCAGTGAAAGGTGAGAGTCCTTCATTGATTGCTGGACACTTCCAGAAAATATCTGGAAAGGAAATAAAGTGAAAAGGGAACTGCAAAACTAATTCAGAAACAATCGAGGATGTGGTTGTAGGAAAAAGTAGCAAAACACACCTGAGGTTGTGGAGATATTTGTTTTCCCTCACTAAGGATATTAATATTTGTATGTTAAATATTATTATGGAATATTAAGTAAATTAATATTTTAAATAAAATATTTGAATCTGGAAGATGACAGTGAAATAAAATCAAAAATTAGGTTAAATGGGTAAATAGGAACCCTCAGTGATAGAATTGCTCAGGCTGAGAGGTAGTTCCAAAGACATTAAAACCTTTTTTTGTGTTTATTTTTCAGTGCCCAGTGTTTATCTATTTGCATTGTGGTAAATTCAGCATTATTTGCATTATGGTACCACTACCTACTGTGCTTTTTTTTGTAGCTCTTCTTTAAGGCAGCTGGGACTTGCTGCCATCAGAAACTATTCTAGTTTTGCTGTGAAGGCACTGGGCTTCCACTCTTCCTGCCATCTTAGAATAAATAAAATATGCCTTCCCTAGAAGGAATGAAAGGCTCACATTCTTTTCTGGTTTTTTTCTTCCCACTCCCTGATGTCCCCTGGCAGGTCGACCTCCAAGTGAGTAAAAAGGCAGAAGGAGTTGTTTACACATTTTATTCTTCCTCCCAGGAAGAGTTCTCCAGTGAGCAGAGTTCTGCTAAGGAGCTTTTATTCAGCAAGCAATTGCAGCCTCTGGCATTTTATGTACATTTCACTGGATTCCTGCAGGAGTGATGCCAGCTATGGATGGAATTTATAAACCTACATGGTAAGTGCTAAAGGAGACTTTTTGAGGTGACACTGAACTTCCTTTCTATACACACAACACATNTCAGTATATTTAACTCAAACCATGAATGTTCACTAATTCTTCCCTTTGATATTATCTCCAGATTCCCAGTATAATCATTCATCAATTAAATTAAAATACAGGCACATTCTGATTTCAGTCTTTAACTTGCTAGAACATTGACCAGCTTGTTTGTTTGGTTTTTTTTAAGGGCAAAAATAAAATTTTTTTCACAATTTTTATTCTCAGTAATCTCTGTAAGACTCTTTTCTAAGGATCCTGAGATATATTTGTTCAAAGTATTCTCTCCTGGTGTTCCTGCATCAAGAACACCTGCTCTTGATACCTACCCTTAGGGAAAGCTCCTTTCCTTTTCTTTTCTTTTCTTTTCTTTTCTTTTCTTTTCTTTTCTTTTCTTTTCTTTTCTTTTCTTTTCTTTTCTTTCCTTTTCTTTTCCTTTTCCCTTTCCTTTCCTTTCCTTTCCTTTCCTTTCCTTTCCTTTCCTTTCCTTTCCTTTCCTTTTCTTTTTCCTTTCCTTTCTTTTTTATTTTTTTTTTCCTGACAGGGAGAGGTGCTGTAAACTATGCCTGCATTAATTTAATATTCAGACTCACATTTACAGCTGTCTGTATTGCCAACCCTATTTTGTTCAATCTGTATAATGCAAATTGCATCCTCCCCTGGGATAGAATGTGAGCACAATCAGGTTTCTATTGCTCCTGGGTAATTTCCATGTATTGAACATTGAATCTGATCAGTGAAAGGTGAGAGTCCTTCATTGATTGCTGGACACTTCCAGAAAATATCTGGAAAGGAAATAAAGTGAAAAGGGAACTGCAAAACTAATTCAGAAACAATCGAGGATGTGGTTGTAGGAAAAAGTAGCAAACCACACCTGAGGTTGTGGAGATGTTTGTTTTCCCTCACTAAGGATATTAATATTTGTATGTTAAATATTATTATGGAATATTAAGTAAATTAATATTTTAAATAAAATATTTGAATCTGGAAGATGACAGTGAAATAAAATCAAAAATTAGGTTAAATGGGTAAATAGGAACCCTCAGTGATAGAATTGCTCAGGCTGAGAGGTAGTTCCAAAGACATTAAAACCTTTTTTTGTGTTTATTTTTCAGTGCCCAGTGTTTATCTATTTGCATTGTGGTAAATTCAGCATTATTTGCATTATGGTACCACTACCTACTGTGCTTTTTTTTGTAGCTCTTCTTTAAGGCAGCTGGGACTTGCTGCCATCAGAAACTATTCTAGTTTTGCTGTGAAGGCACTGGGCTTCCACTCTTCCTGCCATCTTAGAATAAATAAAATATGCCTTCCCTAGAAGGAATGAAAGGCTCACATTCTTTTCTGGTTTTTTTCTTCCCACTCCCTGATGTCCCCTGGCAGGTCGACCTCCAAGTGAGTAAAAAGGCAGAAGGAGTTGTTTACACATTTTATTCTTCCTCCCAGGAAGAGTTCTCCAGTGAGCAGAGTTCTGCTAAGGAGCTTTTATTCAGCAAGCAATTGCAGCCTCTGGCATTTTATGTACATTTCACTGGATTCCTGCAGGAGTGATGCCAGCTATGGATGGAATTTATAAACCTACATGGTAAGTGCTAAAGGAGACTTTTTGAGGTGACACTGAACTTCCTTTCTATACACACAACACATAATTCTTTAAATTAATTTTTTTTACATTTTTTTTTTTTTTTTCTTTTTTTTTTTCTTTTTTTTTTAATTTTTTATTCCTCCTACATACTCTATGCCATTGTAAAACCTAATGTCCCAACTTTTTCTCTCCAGGTCCCAAATTATTCCAGGTCTTCTCCATTTCTTGATGAATATCAGTTTTCTCTATTATACTTGCTCTTCCCCCTCAAATCTTTGCACTGTGCTACTCCAGCCACGTGAACTTCCTAGAGGATTATCCAGTCTTTTCCCACCCCCCATCCCTTGGATATGTCTAAATATTTTGGGGGTTTCTTATGACTGATCCTGACCCTGACTGCATATCAGATTGACCATTTGTACTTTTGATTTCTGGGCCAAAAAGTTCAAAATCCAGCTTGCACCTCAACTCTAGAAATATGCTTCTCCATCTTATATTTCCTAAAAATCAGCTATACATCCTCAGGCCAATGTTTATGCTAAGCCTTTCATTTCTGCAATGTGTTGGTAGGAAGAAAATAAACAGAGAGAAACTATCTTAAAGTGATCTGCAGCAATTCATCAAAGTAGACTTTTCTTGAAGACCTTAGTAATGAAAATCACAAACAGCTTCTGTGCACTAAACAACACCAAATGCTTGCCCTGAAGCTCTAAGGAATCATGGAAACAGCTCCTCAGTGCATTTCCCAGTATTGATCCATAAGAATTTTCATGCTTTCAATTTTGCATAATTCTCAGGTTGGAATAAACTCAGAGCATGCCACGTGAAACTCAGCCAAGAGTTTTACTTCCCATAATTCCAGCTCAAAACTGTATATCAGCCTGACTTCTCTCAAAGTAGTTTTCACAAAAGGATGCAAGCATTGGCCAACCCCATGCTGCATTCCAAGTTTGTAATATGGTTTTGGTTTCATTGTAAACATCTTGCACAGCTTTGGCTTTTTCTATTGAAATGGTTTATGTGGCCTTCAGAGGGGTCTAAAGGAAGAAAAAGCAAAATTAACTCCCCTGTCAAAAGGTTCCTAACTTCCTTCATAATCCTTGGACCCTGAAGTCACACTGGCTCCACAGCTCAGCTCAGATATTAATAATTTCTGAGAACACTGCAGCAGTATTTCTGGGGTTTTGCAGCAGATATTGCACTTCTCTTCCAGAACAAATGATTTCCCAACAACATTCACATAATTTCCTGCCTCACAAGCAGTTCTGCCTGGTGCTGTCACTGCAGCATGGAGCTTTAGCTGCCTGAGTATTCCTGGAGAAAGCACCCAGAGGAGGGGTGCCCTCCTGGTGGGTTCAGGACTCGTGCAAGAAATCCTGATGCACAGAGCACGTTGTGGAAAGAGCAGCACCCCTCTGAGTGCAGGGATTTATACTGGAAGGTCATCACAGGGGCTATGCCTTCCCTACAATTTAGCTAAGCAGCTAATTAACAGCTGAACCCACAAGTGACCACCAAGCTGGGAGCTCCCTGCACTACCCTGGCTGTATCTGCTCTTTACAGCACTGAAAGACCCCAACAACACACCAAAGCAAACAGTTTTGTTGGATGTATAGAGGGGGTGTTCAAATACTCAGTTAAGTGGCTGCTGGCTGTGTCCAACAGCAGCTACACACTTCTGAGAGCAAGGCTAAGAGGTTTGCTCGACCTTCTCTGCACATAAACTGACTTATTCCAGTTTGGAGTGAAAAGAATGAAGAATAAGGTCTCAGATGAAATTCTGAATAGGCCTGAGAGTCTGTTTAGGAAACTACTATATATCAGCAATTAGATAGAACCTTCCATGAAATGATACTGTGATATATTTGCAGCTTCACCAAAGTGAGGTTCAGATCAGAACTTAAATATATGTATTTGTGGGGATAACTGCTATTTCTTTTCTGGGAAAGGCATGTATAAGTACAGATCAGTATGGAACTCATAAACAATTGCTGCTTAGGAAGTTTGTGTGGCTATAGCTACAGCTTTGAGAAAATGAGAAGAGAAAATTTTTGAGAAAATTTGAAGAGGGAAGGAGTTAGAGTTTTGATACAGGAGGACAACGGAGAACTTGTGATGCCACAGGTGACATGTTCAGTCCTCACCCACTCCTTGGTGCCTGTGAAACCTCAAACACCTTCAGAATCCACTGCTGCCAAGGGTGATTTCAGCAATCCTCAGGCTGGGGCTGGCTCACAGTGGCTAGGTAGGTGATATCTAATTCTCTATTCTATTCTTTCTCAGGTAGGTGATATGTAATTCTCTATTTTGTACTCTCTCAGGTAGGTGCTATGTAATTCTCTATTCTACTCTCTCTCAGGTAGGTGATATTTAATTCTCTATTCTGTACTCTCTCAGGTAGGTGATATGTAATTCTCTGCTCTACTCTCTCTCAGGTAGGTGATATGTAATTCTCTGCTCTATTCTCTCTCAGGTAGGTGATATCTAACTCTATTCTGCTCTCTCTCACTCTGTGTCACATTTCTCAGCTGGGCTCTGCTGCAATCCTTCCCTGCAGAACATACATTAAGCTCTCCAGTGGAAAAGGGATGTTGTGAAGCTGACTGAAACTTGTCACAGCGTTTTGCTCTTGATAAGTGGTGTCAGGAGAGTGTGAAGTGACGCCAGATATGCCTCAGCTCTCCAGAGCTGGAGAGGTGTTTGGGGCCTGATGTCTCCAGCTAACCTATTCACTCCTCAGTGTTTATTCAAGACAGTTATTGATTTGAAAATTTAAAACAAACTTTAGACGAGGAAGTTGGACTAAGGCAAATAAACAAATGCATTTAAAACTCCCAAAATGAAGGTATTAAGGAGAAAACAACTGCTGAGAAGGAAGTCTTGTCTCCCAGCTGTGCTTTCTCATGTCAGGTGGGTTCACACTCTGCTTTGACTTGAAATGATCATAAAACATCTTCAGCATAAACAGTATATTTAACAAAGACAGAAGTGGCCTCATTAGATGGGCAGTAGTTTCTCACACCTCGTCTGCTTTCAGAGAGTGACTGGTAACTCTTCCCAGGGGATGTGCTGCAGACACATTCCATCTCTCTGAGGTCAGCAGCAGCTGCACCAAGGGCTCTGCTGGTGTGCAGCGTGGCTAATTTGCCAGAGCTTGTCAGATAAAAAAATAAATTTATTTCAGCAAGTGTGAGTTATTCCATCTAAATAAAATCCTCTTGGATTCTAGTGTTGGGATTCTGTGAAAATCTTGTTTCATGATTCTCTTTGCAAAAGTTAGGCTGACTTTGATCCAGGTTTTTTGAGTCACTTACAGCATGCCTATGTAACTGAGGAGAATTTAGCCTGCAAGACTTAGCTTGTTTTATCAAATTTTCTCTAAGAAATTGCTATTTTGGTGGGTTGCACAAAAATGGCAGGCCAAGCTCTGTCCTGTTCTCAGACCAGCTTTACACACATGTAGATACTAAACATTTTTAGACTTTTCATTGTCCAGTTATGTGGCCACATACTTTCCCATGTAAAAGTACAGTAAATTTTAATGCTTCCTGTGAGACTCCCTGAGATCTTCAAAGTCTGTTTTGATGAAGACCTCCCTTCCTGCTGGTTGTTCTAAGCTTCCTCTGGACACCATGTTCTCTTTCACTGAAATTAGAATGAGTTTTCCTGAGTTGTTCATAAAATCGTAGAACAGTTTCAGTTGGAAGAGATCTTAAAAATCTTCCAGTTCCAAACTCCCTGTCATGGGCAGGGAACCTTCCACTTCTCCAGTTTACTCAGAGTCCAACCCAGCCTGGTCTTACACTCCTCCAGGGAAAGGGCATCCACAACTTCTCTGGGAAAACTGTGCCAGTATTTCACCACACTCACAGTAAAAATTTCTTCCCAATGTCTTACCTAAACTACTCCTTCAGCTTATGCCCAGTGCCCCTTGTCCTGCCTGTGTTAATAGAATTAATTTAAAAATATATTTAGCTCTTCTGCATTTTTAATTTTTTGTTCCATTAAATGCCTAAAAAGTACATTTTGTTTAACACTTCCAGTTTTTATTTTTTATCTCCATCACTTCTGGTTTCTTTAATTTACACTGTATCAAAATATTTGGTTTTTATCTTCTCTTTCAATATGGTTCTATTTTCCACGAAGAGGAGATGTTTCAAAGACAAAGGAGAACAGAACACAATTTAAAACAATAGTAATTGTATTGTTCCTGTTATACTTGGTATTTAACAAACTAAGTTAAAAAGGTGAGAGAACAAAAAAACCCTTTCATAACCTGAGATAAAATGTAATTACAACAGGATCAGCTTGCAACATTTTAGTCAATTCTAATCCTATTATAGTAGATCCAAGATAAAAACAACTTGAACTCACAGAGTTCAACCTGCAGATCCTACATGCCTAATCCATATTTTTCTCAAGTGTTCCAGCTCTTCAGCACGAGTGTCCCAGCAGGTTAAATGCTCAGCTGACCCACTGCTAGCCTTCAATGCACACGTTATCAAAAAGATCCAGGAGCACTCTGAGGTGGAAGCTGTCATCCAGTTTGACTCAGGCTCTAGCATATCTCATTTTACTTTTAAAAGAGAATCCAGAGGGGAGAAGCACTGAGTGTGCTGGGGAATAATTCCAGCCTGTTTGAGCTCAAAGGAGCAGAGAAGTCAGTGTGGTGCTTGCTGCCCTGGCTGTGCTGCTGCCCTGTGCCTGCTGGGGGGCCAGGGCAGAGGAGAGGGTTTCTCCTCACTGCCAGCAGGGATCAGGCAGGGAATGGGGTACCAGGAACATCCCTCAGCACCGACACTGAAACCCTCCTGCTCACTCACCGTGGAGATGGAATGGCCACAAAGAGGAGGAGAGAGGTGCTGGTGCAGGGAGGGGTTTGAGGAGTGCCTCCCTCCCTGGGGAGTGGCTGACCTGGATTGCAAAGGTCCTTTTGGAGACCCTTGGAGGCTGAAAATTAGTTTCCTGTACCAGGAACCCAGGTAAGACCAGCTACCCCAGCAGGAGCTGACTTGCCTCTTTCTTTTACTGGATTTTGAGGCTGAAAATTACTTTCTTGCACCTGGAACCCAGGTAAGACCAGCTACCCCAGCAGGAGCTGACTTGCCTCTTTCTTTTCCTACTGGATTTCTCTTTGGAGAAATTCTCACCAGCAGCTACTGGGGACAGCACAGAGTGGTGAGGATGCTCTAATGCCCAAATCCAGTGACCAGAAAAGAGCTCCAAGTTCACTGCCAGGCTCACCCAGGACAGCCCCTCACTCCCTGAGGTTGAACAAACACTGGACCAGCAGCCAGCTGTGCAAAGCAAGATCCTCAGGACACAATGAGCAGTGACAAGTTCAAGCTGACATTTTACTTCAGCTGTAACTTCTTCTCTGCTTTCTGTCACTCCAGTAGTCCCTGTTGGCCAGACTTAAAATAAACTTTTTTGTCTCTGGAAAAGTTAATGACATTCCTGTGGAAAGCAGGTTAGTTGAAAAAGCATTATCAAGTCCAAAAAATAAACAGGAAAGTATTATTAAGAGAAAAATAATCTTTAAGAGAAACTGATTTAATGATTAACAGTTCTACTTTTCTACAGACAGAATTCCTCCAGTGATATATGGAAACCCTCTGGGACTCTCAATTTTTACTAGATAATCCTTCCTGAATGGTAAAATACTGCTATATCCCCTGCACATCACCTTTTGAACTATACAGGCATTTTACTAATTGACCTCAAGAATAACTCTAGCTCAGATTATCTCAGGTGCATGGCTGCCTGGCTTCCAAGAATAAAATAAATGTTTTGCTTTTTTTTGTCAGGACTTTTTGAAATTTTTTGTTCTAAGTTTGTCCTGGAGGCCTTACAAAACAAAATAAAACAAAACCCAAACCAAACCAAACCAAACCAAAACAAACTAAACAAAACGAAAATCAAAACAAACAGACAAACAATAAAATAACCAAACCAAACCAACAACTTCCCCCTCCCAAGAAAACTTCAACAAAAGAGAGGAAAAGCCCTGAGAATCAATGTCTGCAGACAATACATACTCTGTTACTTCTAATTCTGATGTTGCCCATTGTATTGTGCATTTGTTTCACCATATAATTACCACTTTTTCACAGTGCATTCAGTGCACAAGAATCAAAGGAAAATCCAAACATTTTAAATCACATTTTGCCCATAGAAGATCCTCTATAATCAAGGAAGGAACTTTCTTCTAAATCCATCTTTTAGAGGTAATATTCATACAATGGGCAGACTAAAACTGCAGCCATGAGAGAATGTATTGGTATTTCTCTGCATAGCATTCCAAATTTTCCTGAACAGAAGTGAAAAGCAATAAAGCTTCACTTTTAAGTGACAGGAATCAGCATCATTAGGCACAGGATAAAGGCTGTGAAATGGTCAATACTTATAAAAGCAACTCTGCTGTTAAAAGAGGTGCATGGAGTTCCTGGACACTGTCAGGGAGAGAAAAAAATGTTCTATTTGCTCCTCATGTAGAAGGGTGGAAATAAAATACTGGCAATATATTTAATTAGTGGAAGTCAGAGAACAAAATCAGGGCAGCTAGCCTCTCCTGTGCCTTTGGACAGCTGCAGTTATTTACATTACCATGGGCCACCCTGGGCTGACCACTCTGCAGGAAAAGGAGACACAGGACTCCTCCTAAAAGAAATTACCTGACTTCACCATCCAAGTCATGGAATTCTGATCCACACTTGACTTTTCAGCTGGCATTCAGGTCAGTAATATTTGTTATGGAAATGTTAACATGTACAAGGACTCTGTCAGCTTATATCTTCAGTTGTATTATCTGACATTGTATATGTGACAAGGATTTGATGCATCACTTTTGACAGACCCCGAATATTTCATTTGATTTGGCATATCAGATTCCAGAGAACTAAGGCAGGAAGTTGCTAATGTGACCGATTTTCCAACCATCCCAAACTTGCATTTACTGCGAGCTATTTCCTTTTTTCAGGTCAGGACTGGTGACTGGGCACACTGATTAAAAAAAGTCAAAGCATTATTCCACATTACTGAATCCATTGCATTCTTTAATGTAAGCTAAGCAACTACATCACAAAGAGAAGACTTGCAGTTAGAAGTTCAAAGTATATAGAGGGATTTAAAGTGTCTATACACCCTGTCAAACGCTAAATCAAATGGAATAACCTTATGTATACATACTTTACAACTCTCAACAGCTTTCTGATCTCTTTCAGGATAAAGATATAAAGCAAACAAAAGTTTCTTTCTCATCAGAGACACCATCTAGTTTGAAGAGTTTCAACTCTGAATTCTTTTAAACACCTGTCTCCTTCTCCCCATGGTTATTTATATCTGGAAGGTAAGAATCTGGTTGCTGAAAAGTTCTGAGCAAACAACAAAATATTAGAGGACTGCAAAGACATTAAAATCTTACAGGAGTAGGGAGCTGGATAAAAATATGTTTGTGTTTCTTTCTTTATTCTTTAATGCATGTATGCATAAAAGTTAATTAATATTTGTAATCAATTTATTTATATTCTGCATACAGCAGAGTTGCCCACATTTGTCTTCTGGTTACTGAAGAGTTATCATTAGAACTTGCCCCATCAAGTCCACCCACTGCTCAGTTATCTCAGCCTAATATTTAGCTATATTCCAAATCTGTGAACGATTGGACAATGTACAGTATTATAAACTAAATTCCTGGGGTCTGTTTGCTGTTTGATTTGTGTTTAGCTCAGGTACAGAATGGCTTTAACCCACGGGAGGTCAAAGTCACTGCTAGCAGGAACAGAATTTCCCCAGACCCCCTCTCCTTCCCTCAGCCACAGGATGATCTGAACACTACAAAATTATTTATTTTTATTTATTTATTTTTATTTATTTATTACAACCTTATTACTTGTATTAGCTTGAGCAGTCTCTATTTATTTAAGGAATATTTGTTGTACATCTTTTTCTGTCCCCAGTGTTTTTGGATTTGAATGAGTTTTAAGACTGTGAGTGTAAAGAATATATAAATATGACACTCAGCCTTGACTACTGAATTATGACCAGTAATTTTATAATACCCTACATCAAATTTTTAATGAATTTGGAGTTAATGTGGTGTGTCACACCAACATTTGGCTGTACAGTTCATGAAAGCTGGAATCTTTCCCACTCTGTGTGAGGTTTTGCTCTTTTGGAGACCTTTTCCACTCATATATCACCTGTGTTAAAATGCAAATGGCTTAAATATAATCACAGCACAGAACTAATTTACCAGGAAAAAAAGAATTTTTTTTCATACTACGTATATACATACATATATATGTATATAATACATATCTGTATATAATTAGCTATTTAGCCATCTTTTGGTCATGTAATATATGTTTAAAGGGCAACATTGTTATGAAAAATGAGACTTTTGAGGAATGTTCTTAATATTCTGTATCTTTGTAAAGGCCCTTTAGCCTTTTCCATCTCTGGAAATAAAAAAAAAGAAAAAACAAAAGAGAAAAGAGCCCATGGTGTGTATTCCTAACATTTCACACAAAGTTTACCTGTGATATTTTTCACCAGGTGGGAATAAAAATTTGTTTCCATATGAACTATCTCTGTAATTACAGAAAAGTAAACATCCACGAGAAGAGGAGACAGAATTATAAAAGATGGCACCATTTATAAATCTCTCTGTATAAACTTTGCAGAGAAATACATGGAATTATATATAATGTGTTAAATGGGAAGATAAATTAGATTTGAGAATGTAAGAGGGGGGTGCTAAGACATATTTTGCTTTAACTGCAATTAGCAGGTTGTCATTTAAAGGACAGTGGAGCCTGTAGTGGAAGGATAAGAGGCAGTGCCTGGCTTCTAAGGAGGAATTTTTCATTCTATGAATAAATTAGAAAGCCAAAACTGGTTTGCATTCCACATGTGACATTCCTAAAATGCACATTGATTATTAAAAAAAACCACTTTTTATCCTTTTGTTTTTGTTTTTCTTTTTAATTGAGTTTAAATATTTGAACTTTATGAATAAAGAATTAAAGCTAGGAAGTTATTGTATCTTTTCCAAAAACAGTGTGACAATTCAACACTTTTAAAAATAATGTTATTCTACTGACATTACATTTTCTCCTGCTACAATAACATTCTTTTTCACATACTGAAGTTCTGAGAACTCTGGCAGTTTCACATCCCTAGGGTTCAAATTCTTTTTGGGTGATGGTTTTTTGTTTGGTTGGTTTTTTGGGGGTTTTCTGGATTTTTTGGGGGTTTTTTTTGGGGGGGGTTGGGGTTTTTTTTGTTTTTTGTGGGGTTTTTTTGTTTGTTTTGTTTTGTTTTGTTTTGTTTTGTTTTGTTTTGTTTTGTTTCAGTTCCTGAGGGTTCACACAGGTGCTGAGTTTAACTTTGGGTTTCTGGGCTCACACAAGCCCTAAACTCAAAGCAATTCTCAATCACAGCCATGAGTTTTCCATGGCTTGGAGCAAACAGAAAACTTTCTAGGGAGCTCAGAGACAGGATTAACTTGACAGGCAATCTATAATTCAGAAATTCAGCCTGAGCTCATTTCAAGGGTCAGCAAAACTTGGAAAATCTTCCTGACAAATCTGGGACAAATTGAGGATTATGAAGACAACTCCAAAAACACTCATCTCAAAAGAGGCAAGTAATCCCTCCTGTGTCTCTTTTGTCCTCCAAACCAGTTGCTACAGAAAGAGGGGAATTTCACAAAGCTGTGAACTTCATAAAAAAAATGGACACAGTCCATTCAGATGAAAAAAAGCTTAATTATTTGTATGCTTTTTACAGTTCAGCTGCTCCATTTGTCCCACGTTCAGCTGAAATACTTCTAAGTTATGCTTACATTAAAGAAATTCAGGTCTGTAGTTCAATGTCAATCAAAGTGTATGAAATCTCTCTCAAACAAATGAGTCTTTATTTTTTTCTGAATGTCTGAAGGCACCTAACTACATATGAACCCATTCAAGTCCAGATCTCAAAAAAATTAGCCTTAAAAAAAAAAAAAAAACAGCTATAAAAGAAGTGTCCAGTCTTTCATTATTTACATACTTAATGTTGTTTGATTAAAAACCCACAATATAAATGTTTTCTTTTAAAAAATCTGTAAGCATCAAGATATATATATATAAACATTCTACAAAACCATCAGTGTGTTCTCACCAAAAACAGATGCCTTGCAAATATTTGGCTTGTTTTTAAAAAAAACACTTAAATCATTTTTTTGAGGTCTGGCCATCTATACATTCAAAGTGCAAGTGCTTTCAGAAGAAATATTCCTGAAATACATATTTATACATTTTTCATATGTCTATATGAAATAGAAAGGCTTAATACTCAGAAAATCCACTGTGGTGCAGGTGTACTTTCCAAAAATGGGAGCAGGATGGATTTATGCAAGTGGCCCCTGTTGCAGGCAGGTTTATTGTGCTGTTCACAGTGAATGGCTCCAAGTTTCCCAGCTCCTTCCAAGAGGATCATTGCAGAATGTCTCCAAGCATGCAGCTCTGGATGCTTTAAGAAAGAAATATGTCTGTATGAAATAGAAAGTCTTCACTTAATACTCAGAAAATCCACTGTGGTGCAGGTGTACTTTCCAAAAATGGGAGCAGGATGGATTTATGCAAGTGGCCCCTGTTGCAGGCAGGTTTATTCTGCTGTTCACAGTGAATGGCTCCAAGTTTCCCAGCTCCTCCCAAGGGGAGCATTGCAGCTCTGGCTGCTCCTGCAGGGCCAGGGCAGCAGCTCAGGAGAGCAGGATTTCAGCACAGGATGCCTGGGCTCAGAGCCACCCTGGGCTGCTGGCAATCACAGCTGCTCCTTCCAACTGGGCTTGGCTGCAGTGCTTGGCCAGTAGAGCAGGTGCCATAAAGGAAAAAAAAAATATGTGTACAAGTAAGCCTTCTGTTTGGTGATTGTTTATCTGGGTCAGACTTGCTCTTGGCACCTGTGCTGGGGCAGTGTGAGTCTGTGCTGTGCAGCTTTGCTTCTTACAGGGATGAAACATGGCTCAAGTATGCCAATAATTTAAGCATAGGAGTTTAAGCTTTCATTACTTTCCTAAGGTTTTTTTTTTTCCAGGCTTTTGCAGCACTGATCTGTGCTGGAACAGTCTTTTCTTTTTACTATTTAATCTATTTTTGAGGTAGCCATCTGAGGTCTCTAGTTGCTAAGCTGCAGCACAACTAACAGGGTCTTGTCCAGAAACACTCAGTGAGTGTGTTAGGGCATTAAATTAGGCAAAAAATCACAACTAATTGTAAACAGAGGAGGCAGGATCCATCCCTCCTTATTCTGATGGCCTAAAATTTGGGGTTCTGGTCCAAATCAATCCATCTTATGTCCTCTCAACATCATGCCTTTTTTAAAGAACAGCTGTTTCCCCATAAATTGGTCAGCTAAAATACATGACCCTTCTAAGGTGCATATGTCTTCCCTTAACTTTTATGGGAATCCTGCACAACAAAATGAAACAAGGAGCCCCTTTTGGGTGAAATGGAGCTCACCACTGGTATCTGCATCCCATGTGAACCTACCATGCAAAGCTGTTCCACTGAAGGGTTGCTTAACAGCTCAGCAAGGAATAAATAGTCTGAGCTGGCTAACAGCAAGCAGCCTCCACTACACAGAGATTTTCAGCATAGTCTCCTCAGCTGTTGTAAAATATATGTCCATGAAATTATAAAGCAGCTTTCATGAGCAAATACAAATGTGTAAAAAAGATGTGCTAAAAGCAAAGACAAATGAACACACAATGAAGCAATTAGAAACACATGACAGTATATTGCTGTTTGAAAGGAGTGTTTTTCACTTGGTTCTATTAATGTACAGAGACCCACAAAGATCTTAAACATGGAAGAAGGTTTCTAGCACGTAGTAGGTTGCAGAAAAGAAACAAATAATGAAAAAATTCTTCCATTGCTTTTCCAACATTACAAGGACAGTATTCTTTTTCTGTACTTCTCCTAACTTAAATCATATTGCAAAGCATAGACAATACTTTTCACATAAAAATCATAATGTACATTCAGAATGATTTTTACTGAGAAGGCAATCTGCCCATTCTTTCCATGTAAGTTTAAAATGCTTTCTCTTCTACTTTTGTTGGCAAAAGTGCTATTGGGCACACACCAGGATTTACCACTTAAAGTCAGGATACTCTTTGGCCAAACTGCACTGAACTCAACCAGGATTATATTTTGGGCTTATTTTTTTATTTGCAAGGTCCTTTGATTTTTCAGAGGATAATTTACTGCTCAGATCTTTTCCAGAAAATCAAAATCATGTTTAGCTCCCTCCCCAACATGATAATAAGTGCCTTTTGTTAATACCCAAGGCCATGTGAGGCAGGACCCCCTGCAGGCAGCTTTGTCTATAGCTGATTTTTTCCCACTGGTGTCTAAGACATCAATTTCTAAACATTACACAATGATGCACATTCAATTCCAGCTTTTGGGTAGAAGTCAAACATGAGAGTTTCGTGACCAGAAGGTCAGAAAACAGGCAGGACTGTTTCCTGGCAACTTAATGGCATTTGGCTTTATAGCTTAATTTCATAATATGTAAAGACTCTTCAGCAATCTTAATTACATTCTTAGCAAGGAAAGAAAACAATCTCAGATACTGGATTAAATCCTGCAAATGGATAGCTCTAGCAAGATGGTATATAATCTTCTAAGAGCTGGTGAACTGTTGAACAGAACAGTACAAAGAATATTGTATTTTTGGCCATGGGCCTTTACCAGAATTTGTAATGTGTTACATGAAAAGCTCAAACCACATGGCACACAGAGTCATTTGTAGAAAACTTTCCACTTCTTCATGCTCTGAGACTAATGTTAGGATCAATTCTCATGGATTTCAGGAGGAAGAGACAGCTGACCACAGATTTGGCTCAGAAATCTGCTCTTTTACATCAGGGGCCATTCTTTTCTAGAGGGCAAGTAAATATTTTTACAGACATGAATGGAACTGGACCCAAGACGATCTGGGACATCAATCAAAACTAAATTGCTTCTTAAGTGAGATGTGGAAAGAAGATAAGGCTATTTTATTCGTTGCTATTATTGTGATTTGTTCTTGTAGAGCAGAAAGGATCTCACAGCACTACAGAAAGATTATGTTGGAGGGAACTTATGATCTAAGTGATAAAAAAGACAAAATGCAGAAAAAACTGCATTTGCTCCCTAGTGTCAGCTGCAACAGGACCAGGGGTGTCAGCTTGTCAGACTAAACCAGTTTATAAAAATGTCTTCTTTCTTCTTGGCCCCAATGTTTCCCACCCATCCTGCAAAAGAGAGAGACTCCCATTACTGTAAGTGAAATTATAAAACCATGAGGGTTTATGAATCTTTAAGGGGTATGTGAATATCAATCTATTTAAAACAAACTTTAAAAAAAAATATGCAAAGAGGTTTCTATATTGAAACCTAATATGGATAAAATTACAAGTAATTAGTTGAGTTGGTTTTAAGCTGTTAAGTCGATATTTGCTCAATATTTGTGTTAGCATTTTGTAAACTGTAGATATGCTTGCTTTAGACATTCCTGCCTCTTTTGACAAGCCTGGTAATTGGTAATCTTCTATGCAAAATGTGTTGAAATTCAGATATTCCAATGGCTTGACATTTACATTTCCTGACTCAGATGTGGTCAAAAGGTGTCCTTCACTGAATCATATTAAATTGGGACCACTCATTTAGCAAATTACAGAAAGGCAGCAATCATGGACTTTATATTTATTTTCCTACAGAAGCTTCAAACACTGCAAACTGTAGCTAGAAAATTTTGCATGCAAATTAATTTTGGCCTTGCATTTCCAACGAGAAGAAATGAGGACACATCTAAAGCTTTTAAACACAGAGAATAGCTTTATAGCTTATTTCTTGCTTGCTGATTTCTGGCTGTTTTGTCAGGATGCAGACTGTCCAGAGACAAATACAATTGTACAGAGTCTATGGAAATGGGTGTCTTCATAAATGTTTAAGGGATCATTGACATAGCCAAAACCAGATGATAGAGAATAAAGTGTTGTGATAGTGGTACCCAAGATAGTATATTAAGTGTTGAATGGCTGGAATATCACAAAAATTGCTGAGGTTCGTTTGACCAGTCACATGCAGGTTGGAAGCCAAGATGTGGCTTTAAAGAGTCACTTCTTTCATTCCAGAACCCTGACTTCACTGATGCCTGTCCTTCAGCACCACACCTTGAGGCTGTTGCTTTTTATTTGGGCAGTGAAAGTCTAAGCAGGCATTGTTGATCCCAGCAGAATGTTGAGGAATCATTGCAGCACTAACCTCTCTGGGCTGCTGCCTTTCTGCCAGGCATCAGGAATGCAGACCCTCCACTTTCCTGGCAGATATTCCATCTGCTGGGAGCACAGGAGGAGGCAGCACAAAGCTGCAACATCACCAGGAAAATCCTCAGTGGCTGAGGTAACATTTGGAGGGTTTACAGCTCCCAGGAACCATCAGACTGAAGTCCTCAAAACCCTGGGGAAAATGTCCTCTTCTTACACGACAAAGTTTACACAAGTTCCCTCCCCCCTTGTTTGTGTGATTCAGACTGGGCTGCAGCTCTCACCAGCTGCCTTGATGGGTGGCATCTCCCTGCATTGTGTGGGAAACGACCCCACACCAGGAGAGCAGAGACACGATGACCCAGTCCTCTCAGCCCCTTTCTTCTGGCTGGGTTAGCTGACATCAGCCCTGGTACGACTGAATTCCATTCTCCCTGTGTGACAGATAAATGAGTGCACAAACACAAACCCAGCAGCAGCTGCAGGTGCCTCTTGAAGCTGTTTCAGTGGAGGAAGGCTCCTGTGGGGTGGTTTGAGGCAGACAGGTGTCCCTGGAGCTGCTGCTGCCTTCAGGGAGTGAAGTGCATGAGAAAAGGTTCCCAGGAGCAGAGTCATAAATTCAGAATATCCTGGGTTGGAAGGGACCCAACAAGGATCATTGAGTTCACCTCTGATGATTTATATTGGGCTTCATGAGCACCTTCTCCTAATTGTTGTGGTCAATTCTTTTGATTCACAGGAATATTTCAGACCAAAGAAAACCACAGGTGTCTGCCCTTAAAAAACTGCTGGCTGAGGATTCTGGATGGGTGAAGCTTGTGTGACCAGAGGTTAGAGAGTGGCTCTCTGGCAAACAAATGCTATAAATCCAATTAACTTCCCAGAGCAGTAGGCAGGAAACTAATTCATTGTAAAAATCTGCAAAAGATATTTTATCTTATTCAGTGATTAAAATGTTAGTCATGTTTATTCTTTAAAAGAAATTAAACCAAAAACATGCTAATGTAGAGACTGACTTGCTGAGTACAGCTTCTGGAAGAGCAAGGAAAAATTCTGAGGCTCGTTGTGACAATTCCACACAGTTATTGATTATCAGGATTTTCTACACAATATTTTGAGAGATAAGGAATTACAATCATCCCAGTCTCATAGGTTTCAGATCAGGAGCATCACATACCTGGTAGGCCAAACTGGAGCCAGGGGGCATCCTCAGACATAACTTTCTATTCAAGCTAATTGAGTTCACCCATTTTTAACTCCATTAGATGCATGCAGAGAATTTGCAGCACAACATTTAATTCTCATCATCACAAAATGAGACTTTGGGCAATTCTGACTGACACTCTTCATCTTTAGCTTATTCTTTCTCCCCCCTCTGTAAGGGAGGCACAAGAGGCAAACAAACCTCAGGGTTTCTCTCGTGCAGATTGATCAATACAACATGAAAACCAATGGAGTACACCCTGTATGGAATTTCCCCATCCTGTAATAGGAGGAGAATTCAGCCTGGTTATAAATGCTCCAGTTTCAATGAATGTGTTAAATGCAATCCTGTTCACAGAGCTGCATCTGCAATGTAATTACCTGAGCAGGTTTATTATGAGCAACTTGTGTTTTCTGGCTGGAAAGCTCAGGACAATAAACATTAAATATTTTATCTTCCATTTTGAGTTGAAGTATTGGAATACAATTACTCTTAGGAACTTAGCACATCTGAGCTCTACAAGGCTGGAAATAAAAATAAGAGTCCTCAACATAATAATAAAAAAAAGAATATTATTTTGTAAAAAAAAATTAGTTTTGTTAAGTACTTGAGTGAAAATGAGCTTCATTTCTCTACTCTAATCTAAATCCATCTCTAGCAAAAATCAGTTCAAAAGAAAGCATTAAAATGTATTTTATTTTCCTGCATATCTTTTGTTTTACATTTTGAATGCATTTCTCTGTACTGTAGCTTGCTTGAACAAGTACTTTTTGCTGTAAACACTTTCAATTGTTTAGACAAACTAAATGTCAGCCAGCACTAAATGCATTTGCAACAAGAAATACACCAAATCAAAATAATGGCAGATGTATCTCAGGCAGCATTACAGGACTTTAAACTGCAGTGTATCCAAAACAAAAAATCTACACCAAACATAGAAACCCATGGTTAATCTGCTACATCTGTTTAGTTAAGTGATGGCCTTAATTACTTTTAGTCACCCATGACTCTCATGAACAGTCTCCACTTTAAATTTAGATTCAGACATTTTTCCATTTCTCTAATTAGGATTTATTCATGTGTAAACAAGCTCGACGTTGGTTTACCCACATACATTGATGTTTTTGACTGTGTGGCCTTGCACAGCAATTCCTGCATGTTTTCTGCCTGTTCATATAATTGGCCTCCTCTTCCCACATGTAAACCTCAGCAATAACTTGACCAGCAATTTTAATTTTTTCTCCCCATACATAGGTTTTGAAAGGAATAAACCTCGATTTTCATAACCATCTTTCTGATAATCAGAGAGCAGTGCTTTCTCACACATCCCTCATCAGAAAATCCAGAATGAGGGGATGTCAGGGTTATTTTTTTCCTTCCTCCTCTTTTCCACATCACACTAGGAGTGGATGGAGCATGGGGAGATTTCAGCAGGCCAAAGAAGCTCCCTAAAAAAATTTCCCATGTGACTGTGGCTGGCTGCTGACATAATGATCAGCATGAATTTCTTTAAGGGTTACACACTTGTGGGCATGGTCTTTTATTCAGTCATCTCTGGAATCCCAGTACAGAAACAAACAGGCTGAGCACATTTTCAGGTTTAACCCTTAAATGAACAAGATTAGGCACAGAACATTGATTTGGTGAAGCTAATGCTGCTGACAATCCTTCAAAATAGCATATTCTGGGACTTGAAAATGAGATTTTAGCACTTGCAGGATTTCTCCCCTTGTACTATTATCTCAGTGCCCCTTGTAAACAGGCAGAACATTTTGTGAGCATCCTCATGTCCCCAAACTGTGATTTACCCTGATTTCATGGCCACCATTACTGAGTTAGAGAGGAAAGAATTAAAGTGGCTGCTCTAGAAGCTGTCAGCTGTGCCACAGTATTCCACCACAACAGCAAGAGCAGACAAAGCCAATAAATTCGTGTGATGCCTCATATGACACTTCACATTTAGCAGATACTGTAAGCAATGAAGGTCAGAGTGCTTTATATTATTTTTCTCATTTAGTTCCATAAACCTCAATTTTTAACCTTTTTCCATTTGCTGCAACATTATCTGCACCTAGGTGCACATTTTACAACAGTGAAATATATGGTATATCTGTTGTAAGAACTATGCAAATATATGCTGGTTTAAATAAACTAACAAATCCTAATTAGAACAATTTTCCTGTTTAAAAAGCAGGTTTAAGTAAACTAACAAATCTTAATTAGAACAATTATCCTGTTTAAGATTTTTGATTTAAAAATAATCCTTATTTGGGGGAAAAAAGTTTTGGTTTATGCTAAATTATATCTCCTCCCTTCTCTTTTACAATTATAATCTTTATGGGCTACCTATAATTGCAGCTTTGCCAGGTGGTATCTGACTGCTACAGACAACACTATTTGAACAAAATTAGAAATGTTCCAAATGAATTCCATTGACAATAACTGCATTATATGCATGTCAAATTGATACAATCAGGTTAAGACAGTTTTTTTATATAAAATACATTTATTGATACCTGTAGCTTCTCCACTCTCACTGAGCTTAGCATTTAGAAAATCAATTTAGCAATTTTAACTGGGTACCATCTCTCTGAAGTTTGCTTAAGGAGTGGAAATGAATGACAATTTTTATGTTACTTGCTCTGTCCAAAGTATTGTGCAAAGGTTCTTGGTAAGAGAAAGGGAGAAGCAAAGATAAAGTTTGTGGCTGTGGATATCTCAGTGCAGGGAGCAGGCAGTGATGGGAGCTCTTAACGTGGCTGAGTTTTGTAAAATGGCAATAGCAGTTGAGGAGGGCTCCTAAAAACAAAAAATTCAAAAGGTGTTAAAAAGATACAAAATGAGAGAAGAGAAAGCACTTAACAGACTGAGAATCAGCAGAACAAAGATGAGCAGAATCCTACTTAAACACCTTATCCTTTTTGCAAGGAATCCAGCAGAAGCCTTTTGGCCAATTTGAAAGCCCCTTGTAAAGTAGCTTAGCTCATATCTAAGCTGGTTTATTCTGCAATTTCTTCTGTAGATTTTCATGTGTTTCCACAAGACAGTTTTTACTAGCTCTCAGATGGTTCCTTCTTTGTGTCCTAATGGGGTAGGTGATGATACTTTCAAATCAGTTGTGATTTTTCTGTGCACATAACTTTTTCCCCCAGGTTCTTTCTCTGATGTGATGTTTGTACTGTGGAGTTTTCATTTGTTGGTTTGCTTTAGGACCCAAGCCTGGCTTCTCCAGAAGTGGTTCTGAGCATCTGGACTCACTTTTCTTCCATCTTTCTCCTGATGAAATCACCTTGTGTGTGGACCTGAGTGTGTTCTATACAATCAAAAATGTGTTTCATTTTCTAGGGAATCACTGTGGCTGCCAATGCAACCCAAATGGCAGTCTGGAAAACAGAGTTTCCTAATGGGAAGAGAGAATGCAAAAATGCTTCCCTAAGGCACCTGCCAGAAACCTGCTGATGCATCATGTGTTGGAAAATAGGTGGCAACAGTAATTTCATGGGTAGTGAGAAATGTTGCCTTTACAGAATTCCTTAATTTCTTTGGTCTGCCCATAAAAAACCTCTCAATCTTTCTACCCTCACCAGTTAGTTCACCTACTTGGCTAATTCTTCCAATCATTTTAATGACCCTTGGAAAAACTTTGCTTCAATTTAAAAACAAAATAATCTCATTCAAGGCAGGAGTCATGGGCTCCTAGTAAAAATTTGCCAAGTAAACACTGAAAGATTGCTGAAAGATTCCTTTGTAACTCAAATACACTCTGGTACTTTTAGAGTTTTTTCCCTCCCCTTTCAGTGAGTGTACCTTTAGATAAAATCATTAGATGAACATTAATGATTATGTCATTAATGGATATCTTTCTGTAAATAACTAGCTTTGGAACCAAAACACAATATGCAGTAGAACACTTTTTTTTTTGGGTGGGGGGAGACTGTCTATTCTGATTAGGAATGACTTACTAACAAAGATTTCTTGAACACCTCCAGAATATGACTCCAACTCCACCACCTTCCTGGTCAGCCCATTCCAATGCTTAATAATCCTTTCCATGGAGAAATTTTTCCAGATATCCAGCCTGAACCTTCCCTGTTGCAGCTTTAGGAGCTGCCTGCTCACCACACTGGTTAAACCTGCACAGAGCATCTGCCAGTCCATGGCTGTCTAATGCAGCCTCCAGACAGGATCTAAAAGCTAAACTGGGCCAAAATTTCCTTGCCCACTTACCCAATTTCAACCCCTTAGCTTTGATGGAATGGGACAAGGATGGCTCACAAGAGAATCACAGAATCATTTAGGCTGGAAAAAGAGCTCTGAAATCATTGTGTAAAACATTTGGCCAATCACCACCTTGCAGACCATGGCATTAAGTGCCATGCCCACCTATTTCTTGAACACCTCCTGAATATGATTCCTCCACCTTCCTGGTCAGCCCATTCCAATGCTTAATAATCCTTTCCATGGAGAAATTTTTCCAGATATCCAACCTGAACCTTCCCTGTTGCAGCTTTAGGCTGTCTTCTCATCCTGTCACCAGCTGCCTGGCAGAAAAGACTGATGCCCACCTGGAATCCCCCTCCTTTCAGGGAGTTGCTAAAATGATAAAACCTTTTCCCCCCAGCCTCCTTTTTTCCAGACTAAACAACCCAGCTCCCCCAGCAGCTCCTCATAATCACCAGAAGTTTCAGCAGCTTCCTTGCCCTTCTCTGGATGAACCTCAGCTCCTCCGTGGCCCTCCTGAGGTGAAGGGCTGGACACAGGATTTGAGGTGTGGTCTCACTGTTGTCCCTGAAAATCACCCTTCTGATTTGTTTGGGTATAGTGGAGTCAGTGCTCATGAATTGTGAGATAAACCAGGGTCATGTTTGCATTCCTCTGTAAAAGATCTCACCTGATGGACTGCTCAGTGCCCAGTGGGATGGAGAGGTGGGAACTGCTCTGTGCAATCTCTGGCACTGCCCAGAGACTGAGAGATCCGAGGGCAGCAATGAACTGGAGAGTTCTTTTCTCCTCTCCTGAACCCTGCTGTGTGTGTGCTGTGTCCCTCTGTGTGCCACAGTCTCACAGTGCTGAGGAGAGAGGGACAGTCACTGCCCTGCTCCTGCTGGCCACATTCCTCCAGACACAGGTCAGGATGCCACTGACCCTCTTGGCTACCTGGGCACGTGCTGGCTTGTGTCCATCTGCTGCTGACCAGCACCCCCGGGTCCTTTTGTGCCAGGCAGCTTTCCAGCCACACTTCCCTGGGGTGCAGTGCTGCCTGCTGGCCAAAGTGCAGGGCTCGACCCCTCACCTTGTTGAGCCTCCCACAAGTGGCCTCAGCCCATCTCTGCAGCCTGCCCACCTCCCTCTGAAGAGCCTTCCCACCCTCCAGCAGCCAAATGAGTGCACAGTTTATCATCTTGGGTAATGTGTCTCTGCAGATAAATTGTGTTTTGCACCAAGAATTCCTTAATTCTCACCAAGATCGAATCTGCTTCCTTGGTGCATGGTGGGATTGTCTGGGAGGTGTTTCTGAGATGATGTGACATCTTCTGCCGTTCAAGGCCACGAATCAGTAGAAGGAAAAGCACTGAGGAAGGTTCAGAGCAGAATTATCCATCGATCTGAATAATAACAGCATCTGCAATTACTCATGCTGGGACAGAAGTCACAAGAACCATTAATCCTCATGCTTCAGGACATAATTGAGCAACAGCTGGAGTCAGGAATAATTTCCTCTATGACAGACCATTGCACAATTCTGTGTATTTTATGTCTACATTTGAGATGGCTGGCACCAGCTCAGTTGAAGACAGAAGGTCAAATTAGATGGTCCTCTGGTTTCTTCTGTAGCAATTATTATGTTTGCACACTGATACAATCATTGTAAAAATCCCAAGCTGTCTCAGGCATCATGTAGGAAATAATGGCTGCTTCTTCATTCTCATTTTTTCCATCTGCTTTGGATAACCTGGAAATTAATACCAGTTGAGTCTGTGGTTACTTCTTGAACCAACAAGTAGCAAAATGAGGAAATGGAACTGCAAGCAACCATGCAACAAACAAACATCTTCCATATCAGTGTGTTTATTTTTGCCATTACTCACTTTTAGCAAATACCCCCTATTAGGAAAGACCCATGTCAAAAAATATCCCAACATCTTTAGCATCACTTCAATGTCTCACATTGACTAGTTGTATCTCTGATTCCTTCTGACATGGATTTCCACCAAATGGAAATTATGGGGATGGAAATTCAGATAAGAATAAGTAATTTAAATATGACAATTATGGATGTTCAGTACTGCACTCTTCATAAAAGAAATCAACCCTGATGATGTTGATTGTGCAGCCAATTCAGAACACTATGTTGTATGAGTTGGAAATGCAAACTCAGTGCTAGATGATTTGATTGATGCTGATAATGCAATAAAGTCATGAAAAAAATATTCAGTCTCCCCAAATATTTCCAGTTTTGCAAGCTATGAAAAGCTTTAGGATTTATATTGTCACTCTCATTACAACAAGGAAGCTACAATTTGTTTTTAACACTGGGAGAGTAGCAACTTTTTACATTCTGTTCCACTTCACACCCATAGCTGAACATTTCTTTTAGCTGATTTCTTCATTGACTCATCTGCATGGTAGCAACCAGACCCAGCCATTGTCTAGTGGAAATGCAAAAAGCCTGAATGGGGTCAGAGGAGAGCTCTGGAATCATCTAGTGTAATTTGCAGTTGATAGTTTTAATTTTTACTGTGCCTTAGTCAAGTGTTACTTGACTTTGATTCTGCTTCTTAAGATTAAAATTCAAGTCTGTATAGAACATGGATCTATACAGACTTACATCTATAATATAAGAGCATTTCTTATTAAACGACCTATAGATCATTTAATAAAAAAGATTACCTCTGAGACTATTTATTCTTTGGCATAATAATAAATAATAATAACAATATATGATACTCTATTAACACTGGGGATCACTTTTCTCCATCTGAAGAGGGGAATTTCAACCTCCAGAAAATGCCTATAGTTATTCTGAATGTACATCCTATTATCATAGTAGCAGACATGAAGGGAAATTCAAACTTTGAAAAGTTATTTAGTGAGCAGTTTCTGAGTAATCTTCCTGTGACAGAAGGCCAGGGCAAACTGTAACAAGAATTCAAAGGCACTGATTAAGTTTCCTTGTATTTGACTCTCTCCTTCCAATAGTTGAAATGAACAGAAAGAGAAGCAAAGAAATAAAAGATATTGCAAATAACATAGGTGGTTAAGACATAAATTGAGTCACTTTACAATTATGTGAGGCACTATATTCAGAGTATTTCCAGGAAAGCTGTTTTGAAAGTCTACAAATTGAGACTTAATTTATATGCTACTCTTCCCATTTCCAGGTTTCTGCTTTTCAGAATTAAATAGTTGATTACTGGAGGAAATACATCAAAATTTTAATTTTAGTAAATAGCATTTAAAATACTCTATAGAGGACACATAATATGGATTATAAAATATTAATTCTGTAAATTACAATTTCTAAACAAGCAATCTACAGAGAAACATTGACTAAACAAAGTAATGATGCTAAAAATATTTTCCCTATTTCTTTCTGTGTATCAGATGAAAGGAAAATTAAGGGGGAGAAAAGAAAATTGAGGGGAGAGAAATTCAAAAATTATTTTTTTACAATGTCTCCCACCACTCTTTTTTTTTTAAGTCATTGTTGGCATTCATGTCATCTGTTCTACATTAGATTGATATCTCTCAGTATGTTCTCTAGCCATTTCTTGTGAGAGATAAAGGGAGATTGAAAGGAACTGAGAAACATAAAGGCATCGTGCTGGGCATGATGGGAAAGATGGGCACATCATAAATCAAAAATGATAAGAGGTTTTTGAAGATGTGGAAGTGCAAATATAATACTTTAAATATAATTTAATGATTTTTAAAATTGTTTTTAAATTAATTTTAAACTTTAAAATTAATTTAATAAATTTAAATTTAAATTTAAAATGTAGGTTCCTATGTACCCAAGGCTGCACACATCTGCTTTCCTTCTGTTCCTACATCACCCTTTCCATCCCTGCCTCTCCCTGCTCTATAGTTTGTCTTCTCCTCAGCCCTGTGCTCTGTATTCTGCATGTAGAAATAATATCTCACTGCTAAAATCAATCAGCTCATCCCTCTGTGCCTCCAAGCCTACTTGGACTTTTGGAGCTCCACTGATGGCTGAGATCTGGGGTATCTACCAGTTCAGAGGCATTCTGCTCCCTGCATATGAAACCCTTCTTGAATTAATCTGAATGATTAAAAGAAAAATTCCTGAACTGCACAAAAATGTCATTCAAACATGTGGAGTGCATGATATTGCTAACTTAGACCAGGCTCAGAGCTAATCCAGTACACATAAACAAGATGTCTTTCAGAAGATGGCAAATAAACAGAAAATCACTGTATGGAAATGATTGAGCCACATGGCATTGACCAAGAGCCCTGTTTGGTGTGGATAATAGATATGAGTTATGCCAGGCCTCATTTAGATTAGAGAAAGTCATATAGAAAATCAATCAGGTAAGAAAATGCCAAGCCTTCCCAATGGAGATGATTTGGCTTCCTGTGCTGGGGAGCCAGAGATGTGCTCCAGAAGCCTTGTCCTTGCTGAGTTAAAACATGCAAACCACACCAAGAAAAGAGCCTAAAATTAATTAATCCTGGCTCTTCTGTACATCCTTCTTTACAAAGTCTGAATAAAGCAGATAAAGACATTTTAATGAGTCCTAGCCTTTCTCTCACAGCTTGCTGTGTCTCTGTAGCCACATGCACGCTGAGCACTCTGTGACCATGCTGCTCCTGAAGCTGCTCTCCTAAAGCTGGCAGCAGCAGAGTCACTGCAGTCCAGAAAGCAGCTGGGCATCCCTCCCCTGCTCCTCCATCCCCTGGGGCACAGCTGGGCAGCAGGGAGGAGCAAAGCTCTCAGTGTCCATGGCCAGCACTCCCACCACTGCCTCTGCAGGGTTGTGTTTCCAAATTGTGCAGAGAACTAAAATCGACAGGGATGGTTTTATCACTTGCTGGACCTCTGAGCTGGATGAACTTTTCCAAACTGGAGAAAAACATCCCCATTTCTGTGGCACTGTTACCATGAGCTGTCCTCCTACCAGACCCTTCCATAGCACTGGGGCTGCAGAAAACCCCATATTTCTACATTTTGTAGAAGGTTTATTAAATTCTGTGTCAGAGTAACCTGCTTTGCTCTTGACCAAATCCTTGTCTCCATGAATTTTTTGGAAGAAACTGAAACCTGGACTCATATCTTAATTTTTCTGCAACTCCTATTTCTCATCCTTGCAAATGAGGCAGAATAGAACAGGATTTTGATGAAGTATGTTCCTCTTAAGAATAGCATGTATTGAAAGGAGGATGAAAATTATTCACACATTGGTTCTAAGTTGCAGGACATGAGGAAAAAATTCAAAACTGAATTGACTGTACTGCCTTTCATAACCAATGACAGAAATTTCACAGTTTCCAAAAGCAATTTAAGTTACTGATGCATAAACATATTGAGATTAGTCTGTGCTCTGTTTATTTCTGGTGGAATGATGAAAACCACTGAGTGAAGGCCAAGTATCAATCTTAGTCAGCCACACTGTGGTGAAATAATTGCAGCTTCATTTATCCAACTTAATCCACCAGTCACGTGTACTGTCCTGGTAATTAAGTATTTAACATCCTTTGTTCTTCTGCCACAAAAAGCTGTGGCAAAGCAACATTTGGAGCAGGATGCCTTGAAACAGAACAGAAAGCTGTTTTTATGATTATTTGCAAAAATTAATTCCTTATTTTTGCAAAATTCAGTGAAGCAATTATGTCTTTCTGTGCCACTGCCAAAAATGCAGCCCTTCATTTTCCTGTGTTCAGTGACTGTTTTTTTTTTTTTTTATGTAGGCATTTGCAAGTGAGAATATCTCCAAAAAGACTCTTTGTGTTTGCTGTGTCGTTTTGTTTTATTTTTAAATGTAGAATATGTGCTGTGGGGGTGAGATGATTACTGTAACAAGGAAATCTATTAGACAGCAATATGGACCACTCACAAATGTGATGGAATTCCCAGCATTTATGATTGTAAAACTAAAATGGACATATGGTCAAAACCATTCAAATGGGAGCAACTCTTCTTTCCAGGTTTATGGCATAGAGAAACAGACATTTTTTTTTTTTTATCCATGATCTTATTTTAAGGAAAAATTCCATAAACTCTATTTGAAAATATTGTCATTGAAAAGTGCTACTTAAACCCAGCAGAGAAGATTCTTTTTTCCTTTCTTTCCTGTCTTTATTTGCTTCCATTCCCATTAGAGAAAACCAAGAAACAAAATCAAATTAAATTGTGATGCTCTTCTTCAAATGCACTCCCATCTCCTGAAGCCAGGAGTGCAAGATTCACTGCCATGTGTGTCCCATACCTGTTCCAACCATTTTTTTCTCTGGGTCAGGTCAGAGGTCAGCTGTAAAAGAGTTACAGCACGTGTACAATAGGTCATCCTTAAAACTGGAGGCTTGGAAACATGAAGGTGCCTTGATTTTTCAAGTGTTTTTCAAATAATCTCCTATCACTGATTTTCATAACATCAGCAATGAGAGTGTCCCTCTGGGTAATATTATTATTATTAATAATAATTATCATAGAAAAACTATTTTATGTGATTTTGAGAAGCTGTCCAGTACATTTCATGACTCTCAAAATACTCATGCCTTTGATGACAATATTTTTTTACTGTGTTTTTACAGACTTCCAGCACTGAAAATTTTGCAGCCTCATTTGGTTTCCTTTTCCAGTCTTCTACTGTACAACACCAAGTCATTTCCCATCTCAGTGTTCCCAATATTTTTTGCTTCCTCCTCCAGACGAAGCCAAATTTTTTTTGTCCAATGCACCACAGTCACTGAGAACAATTAATCCTTTCATCCTTGCAAAACTCTACAAAATTCAGCATTGTTATCATGCCTGCTTCATTCTGCTTTTCATTGGGTGAGACAAATCCTCACGTTTTCTATACTGCTGAGCATTTTTGTCAATCATGTTTGGATTCTCTTCAGCATTTCCATCTCTTTCTCGAAATGCTCTTTTCGAAACTGAACTCCAGCCAGTGCTGAGAGGAGCAGGATTATTTCTTGTGTCTGGTCTGGTTTATGCACCCCACTGTAATGTTAGCCTTCCCACAACATTTCTGACCTGTGTTCAGCAGTGACACAATCAAATCCTGGGATGAGCTCCCAAAACATGGCTGCACTCCTGGGGGGTTTTATTTCCATCCTGTGTGAGCATGGCTGATTTTTTCTTAAACGTTAACTGCTGGATTCCATAAAGACTTTTTTTTTTTTTTTTTTTGCATAATTTCTTCAGTTGGCTATGATAATTTTGATTTCTCTCCCTACTCTTCTAGCCTCCAATGCACTGTAAAATTTCATGAGCATGATCTCTCTTCCCTCCTGAAATTGTGAAAATATTGAGCACACCTAGGTGCAGGGCACGTGGCACTGGGTAAGTCCTGGCACTGACTATTGCTGACAACTATCTGGAACACTTCAAAGTCTGCACAAGAATTCCTTAGGATCCTCAGAAGATGACCAAAAACCTCATTAAAAGCAGAATATACAATGCCATTACTGTATTAGCTGCTCAGTTACTGTGTGAGCAAAATAAATCAGGCAGAATTTGTTCTTGGCAAGTTTCTATTAGCTCTTAGTCTGATGAAATAGTTTCCACTTTGACAGAAGATGCTAAACAAAAACTACTAAAACTTGACATTTCCACCAGTTAATAAAGGTTAAATTGCATCCAAGATTTTAAAAGGAGTTTGTTGAGTGTCTGTTTAAATTGCGAATATAATTTTCCAGTAAGTTTGGAAAGAGTTCAGGGAAGTTCCAGTAGAATAGAAGAATCTTAATCTCAAGCCAATATTCATAAAAGCTAAATAGAATGAAGCAGTTATAATCCTTGCCTTCCTAAACATTAGTCTGGCCATCTAAACAACTGATGCAGGAGTTCATTAATAAAGATTAGGAGAAAGTGGTGTAATAAAATTCAATTAAGATGGCCTTTACAGAAAATTGTGTTTTCACAAAAGACTTTGCATTTTAACTGTAATAATATTTTTGATTGATTAAAATGCAAGAATTCATACAATATTGCCAAACTTTTGTGAAATGTTTGTCATGCTAATGGCTTACACTTTATAAAAACAAACAGAAAACACAACCAAGAAGCATACAACAACAGCAACAAAACAAGAAAACCATAACAGAAAATGAGCTAACTGAGCAGTAACTGAACTGTAATTGTTTGCAGGAAATCATCTCTGACTGGGTAGGTTTCAGAGGGAAATCCAGAAATGATGATCCAATGTTAAATTGTTTTTCATTTCTATTGCTTTTCTGGGCAACCATGTGAAGTAATCCCTGACAAATTTTCAGGTGGCAAACTGTTGATGGGAATATTGATGGGACAGAGAAATTTCCTATAAGCTGAAGAAACCATAGAAACCATAAAATAATGTAAAGATATCATAAAGATTATGATATATATCATAAAGATATGTATTTTATATATAAAATAATATATTTAAGAGTAAAAATATCCATCTCAGAATTTTATGTATCTGTAAAAAGCCTCATAGAGCCTCACCAGGTGTGAGCCATGGAGGTGAACAGATCACATATGGGCAAAGGATGTCATGTTGTATTACTGCAGGAATAAGAATGTATTGAGCTGAAATAAGGAGCTCATTATTTCTGTTCAATGAATTCCTGTACTTGGCACAGGTCTAAAAATAATGTGTCTGATTCTGGTCATGACAAGGTTGGTTAAAACACAGGTAAACATGTCTTGTTCTTGAAATCTCAATATTTACTTTTGCAAAAACATAGCTAAGAAGTCACTTGACTGAAGCAAATAGTTTAAAAAGAACTCCTCTTCTGCATTCAGTGACTATTTTAAGGCTATTATTATTCTTTGGACAGTTTTATCACATTTCAGTGGTTGCAAATTGAAGGAAAAACAAAAATGTGTAAGCATCTAAAATGTAAATATGTAAACAGTGTGTCTGCTTGCTAAGGGGAGCTGGCCAACCTATTCATACATTTAGAAAACTCAAATAAATAGGGGAAATGCTTTTTAAAAAATATATTCCTTAAACATTCATATTTTGTTATAAAATTTAATCTAATGTAATAAGAAATGCTTGGATTTCAGTCTCTGTGAAATGGAATTAACTTTTTATTTCCACTGTTTTTTCCCCTTTCCTCCATCAGTTCTGCTACAGATTCTTACCTGCTTTTTGCTATTCTCTTTTACTTTTCACATAAATTAATTAGCATGGATTTTTTTGCCCTGCAGTTCCTCAGATGGGCCAGCAAAGCAGGGAATAAAACCAGCCAAGCCCCAAATCCTCGAGCATGGAGCTGGTACACGACTGGCATGCCTCGCTCAGAGAGTGAGCAACCAACCCCAATTTGACACCTGAGATCCCCCAGAACCAGACCCCACACCTGTGTGAGGAAACAACTGTGGGGATGAACAGAGAGGGGATTTGTGCTGGACCTGTCAGCTCTTCCAGACAAGAAGGAACAATAACATCATCTCCAACAAAACCACAGCCAGTGCAGCTCGTTTGTTTAAATGCACCACAGAAAGTCAAGCAGGGGAGGACATTCCTTGGAAACAAAAGGGAGCTTGCACTTTTGCAGGTTTTTTCCTAACCTTCTGCAGACATAAACATTAGTCACTTTCTGAGTTTTTCCTGTAATCTGTCCTAATTATATTTACACAGTATGTTTTCATCATTAAAATGAACTGAACTCGCACAGAGAAATGTTTAAACTGCCAGTATTGAAACAAAACCACATTGATACACAGTCCAGTGTTCTGCTTAATGGAAGGTGTGTTTTTATGAACACTTACAGCTTGCAGAGGATTTTTGTGATTCTTGACAATTCAGAAGTCAATTTTTATGGCTTCAATCTCACAAAGGTTCTTAAAAGATGTTGCACACCCACAAGATATTCCTCTCTTACTGAAGTAATGAGTACTTTAAATCAAATAAAATAAGAGCACTGGTTCTCTAAGAGCTTCCAAAGAGTGCTGAGTTGATTACAGCCTTGATGCCATAGATATCATTCACTGATTAATTCAAGAGACCAATAATGCATTTCATCCATTTCTGTGACTCGTGGATTCACAGCTGCAAAGGAGATGAAAGGAAAATGCAGGGTTGGACTGACTGACAAAATGACAGTATTTCCTATGTTTAAATAGCATCTCATAGCTAAAGTTATTCTTGAGATGTGTCTCTATGATCTGTTCATAACAAAAAGGAAAACATGATTCCAAATATGTCAAGTATGCTAAATAGATACCTTGAGTTAGGGGAAACCTGCTGAAGGTAGTACCTTATAGAGTCCATCCTTAATTTATCATCCATTTAAGATAGATTTGACCAGAGGATTTGACAGGAAATCTCTTGATTTTTACTACATCTAGGAACAAAAATTCACCATTTTTATATTTGCTTAAAAATACGGTCTGGGCTTTGATAGATCTGAGCTATTCCAAATATTTTGAATTTAAGTGAACAGGCATGCACCCAGATCACTTAAACTTGCATTTACATTCAGGTGTGCCATGTTTGGCTGCTCCTAAAAGACTGTTTCAGCAGAGAGGGGGCATGCTGCTTTTTTGAGGAAACAGTACAACAATCCTGTCCTGTCCTGTCCTCTCCTCTCAATATCCCCTTCTCATAAATGACAATAAAATAAGACAATTTTTTGTATTATGAGGAAACAAAACTTTTGCCTTTAGCTGCATGTCACCCTTTTCATTTCTGAAAGATTTTTTTTCTAAACCAGAACAAACCATTGACAGATTTTACAAAAAGTCTTTTCATGCCTACCAGGAGCACTAGAGCAAATTTGTCAGCATGGAATTGTAAAGAACATTCCTGGAAGCTGCTGAGCCCCTAATGACCCCATTTCAAAGTACCAGACTGTGAGGCTGTAAGAGTTTAATTAGGTAGTTTAAAGTAAGAAGGATTTTAATTGCTGCAAGCTGAAGTCCAGCTGAAGAGAAAAAGAATCATCCAATTGCACATCCCAGCCCTGCATTTGCCTTTTTTTTTTCATGCTCCATCTATGGCTCTTAGCCACTACAATCTCATGCCTGTTAAAAAATTATTTCTGAAAATGTCTCTACTGAATGGTTTTCTACTGTAGGAAGACACTGAAAGTTATTTCTGATTTGAGCTAATAAAACATATGCATATTTTCTGGTATCAAAATATTTCTGTTAAATTTTTGTTTGCCAGAATGCTTTTTTATGCAAGACAGTCTTTATTTTATTTCACAAAATTACAGTTTTCAGTATCTTCTCTCTTCAAAAGCATAAAAGTTTAGAACTACTGGATCAAATTTAATTTGCAACTGAAACATTATTCTTTTGTCAAATAAAAATGAGATGGGAGGGGAGCAGTTCCAGTATAAAAAGCTGAGTGGGGGTAGAAAAGAAAGGAGAATGCAAGTTTGAGATCAGTCATGATTATTTCCTTTACTCACACTTGAGTATTTTGAGATTTGGCTGAGAAAGAAGTGCTGAAATGCCGTGACCAAAACAGAAATTGTGGTATTTTTGGACAGAGTGGAAACAGGAAGGATTAATAACCTCACAAAAAAGCCTTTTTCTCTTGAGAATTCCAGCTTAATTTTGTAGTTTAATGTTGCAATATTCTTTTCAACTTGAAGATATAAAACAAGGCTATTGAAAGATTACTTCATATTGCAAAGTAAAGCAATATATTTTAGTGCAAGAACAATGCAAATGTGTATGTTCATATGTGCCAAGGGAATTGTGTCTGTTACATGCAAAGCTCTGAGAGGTTTAATTAGAGAGCAGATGCCTGCAGAAAATTTTCAGGACTACAAAAAAAAAAAAGACCAAGTTTCACAGGGCTCTCAGTGAATTGCCACAAAAAGATGACCTCTTAAAATATTTTGCTTCATCAAGACTAGAAGAGGTTTGGGATTTCTGTCTCTGGAACAATATTAATTAGACACAATTTTTCCTTTAATTCCTAGGTCATACCTGTATGATGCAGCACTCCGTTGCTGAAAACCATCAAAAACTGTGTGGAAAAGAATGGAGTTCAAGGACACAGAGGTTTTTCCTGAGTACATCCCTTCCTGTGAGGTGTTGGAATTCACAGCTGCTTTTAATTTTTTGTACACTTATTTTACTCTACTGATCCCAATTTCTTGATGAGCTTCGTGCTCACAGAATTTGGGGGCATAACTCATCCTTTCTATCCAAAGCCTTGCCTGGTTTGCCACAGCCTGGTTTGAAATGTTTTGACACATCTAGCTGGCAGAGATTTGAGGATCCTCCTCTTCCCTGGACTGGCAAAACCTTTGTGATTACATGTGCATTGAAATTTTAAAAAGAGCTAGCCAGGGTCTTTCTTTGGCCCTGAGAGCAAGTGGGTTAGTTAGACTAGCCACAATGTACTTTTTTCAAGTAAAATTTATGAACTAACTTTATGAAACAGGCTGGCCAAGTCCAGCCTGAGCACTGCCAGTGCTTGCAGGGCTGGGTGTGCTCACTTACAGCCCAGGAACTGCCCAGACACTTTCTCAGTAGAGATAATCAAGGTTCATAGCTTGTGCCCATCCTTGCCTGTGCCTGTTTGATCAGCCTTGTGTGCTCCTTCTGAAGAGCACATTTCATGGAAATCAAATTGTCACCAACCCTGAACCATGGCCTCTGCTACCTGGATGTAGTTACATGATCTACAGAACTTTGGTGCAGCCAAATAAAAAAATCAAATATATTGTGGGGATAATGTTTTTCTTTGGGGAGTTTTAGCTATCTGGAGAGATCAGAAGGAAAATATTATCCCTGTATGTTGTTTATTTCCTCTGGATGCAAAATGATTTGCTTCTGGGCTTGTTTAGTGAAAGCAAAGATATAAACTGCAGGAAAACTGAGGAACAGAAGAGCTGTGCTCTCCCTTCCCTCTTTATATAGCTGGAGCTAAGGAGACTCAGGTTTATATTTCTGTATTCTATCATATCCATCATATATATTCCATATCCATATCCATATATATTTTCCATCACCAGATCCATTCCATATTTTTTCAGCTAAGGTTTGTGATGTGTTAGTCCAGAGCCTTTATCCCAGGCTGCTGAAGTTCTTCCACTTAGATAAAACATTGAGATGTTTAGGTGGGGGGACTATGAGAAACTGGGTTCTGGTTGTTTGTGTAGACTGATGTCAGGAAGGCCCAGTTTGGAGTCCGTGTTCCAGATGGACATGCAGAAATCCAAATAGTTATTTTTACAGCTGTAAGGCCTTTAAAAATTGATTACTGGTAATCTCATGCAAAAAAAGGTTGCATTTGCATGAAATTACTTTTCTAGATTTAATACATTTTCTCTTATTCCCATTTCTTCTGAAGACAGAATCAGCAGTGCAAGCACTTCTTGCTGTTTTAGAGACCATTTGTCCTCACTTTCCTGGTCACAAAACATCACTGAAGCCACTGGAACCCTTGTTCCTGTGACAACCAATTTCCCTTTATAGTGTGTATAAGCACAAAGTGTCCCAGGTCCAGGCATCAAGTGCAATTTGGCAGGTGGCCCCAGCTTGTTTTGTGTCCCAGGGTTTGTCTGCTCCTCTGCATCACCAGGTTGAGGGGATTTGGAGCTGTCTTTGGAGCAGTGCACTGGTGGCAAACTCAGGAGGCAACAGCTCTGTGCACCCACTCCAGGGCAGGCACTGAGCCAGGCAATGCTTGCAAAGGGCTCTGACAGCTAATTGCTGTGTCAGTGCTAAGCATTATTATTATTTTGCTAGCTAGCAAGCCCCAGAAGGTAATGATAGGATACACAATACGTGGTGCTGGAGAGGAAGGCATACTTGTCCTTGGTTTGGGTCACAGCTTTGTGGAATCAAAAATGGAGGGGAGCCACATCTTTCACTGCCCATAAAATGGAAACAGCAAAAAGAGGGCTGATAGCTGCTGTACTACTGGTAAAGAAAAAGCACATGAAAATGTCAGGGAAAAGAATTTTTGTGAGCCTTATCTGGCCAAGATTTGGATCCCATCCACCCCTGGCTTGCCCTCCAACCAGCACAAGAGCTGGGGCATCTTCCACTCCCTCAGGTGCAGAAAAAAGCCAGGCTTGGGAAAGAGGGAAGCTTTGTCTCCTCATGTGAGTGCTCCTCACTCTGGAGATGGTGACCCCCAGGTTTACCAGCATATACTGACAGACAACATCACATTTACAAATATATAGTGGTGAACACGTTTTTGCCAATTAAGTCGATAAATTTTGGATTTCTGCTCATTGCATCTAACTTCCATTTCCAGAGGATTCCTGCAGGACTAGGCTTCATGCCTCAACCTTCCCCAAACTATGTGAACCATGAAGGATCTGCAATCCTCACTTTGCAGGAAAGGAATTGCAGCACAGAAACAAAGCCCAGATTTTACACCTGGATTAGACATTTTCTTTGCTGGCTTCCAGGGGGTGTTAGGTGCTTCCACACCTCTGAAACTTGAGTGAAGGGCTTGAAATCACACCAGCTACTTGGGGCTGCTTGGAATAGTCCCAAGCTTTTCTAGGTTTGGATGGAACAATCTAGACAGCAGGATAGGACCAATGTTCACAGCTTCTGATCTTTTAAACTCATTTATTCATAAGATTTGATTTGCAAGCAATCAGGCAAATGAGCTCACTGGTTTGAAGGCTGACAGCAACAATTTCACTGCAATCACAGAGCTGCATGCCCCAATGCTATAAGAAACATAAAAACCTATGATCTATGATGAAATTATTAGTGTTGGCCCTGTGAGATATACAGGGCAATATCAGAAATGCTGGTTAAATGTTGTTTGTACACTGCACCCCTCCCTTAAACACCAACCTCTAATAACACATCACAAGACAGCAAGTCAGCATACAGATGTCTAATAATCAGTTATTTTGTGGGTAGTGTCTGACCTTGCTGAAAGTGGGTCCAATCCCACACAAACCTTGCAAATACAGTCAGAATCTATTTGCAGATAAGGGCAGGAGCAGTCAGGTTTTTATGGCATTTAAATACCCAATAAAGAATCTGTAATCCCAGTCCTGCAGTCAGCATAATGTGATTGGAACTCAGAAATAATGCCTCTTTCTTAAAGGATGCTTTCCAGCAGTGCATCCTGAGCAGCTTTAAAAAGGGAGGCACATATCATCACCCTCTTTAACAGTGTGGAAAACCAGTGCACACCAAGATGCAATAGTACAAAATGAAAATCACTAGTCAAGACAGGAATAAATCCCAGGCAACCTGTGCTCTTTTCCAGTGCTTTGGGGGAGCTTTGAAGAGCTAGTCAGGTGCAGTCATAGATTCTGCCTTCAAATCTACCATAAAACCCATTGCACTCATAATAATTTCATTCCGTGTGTCCTATAGGCTCATTTATGTCACCAGAATTGCTTTCATTCAGCAGTCATGAGTGTATTTTGGGTTTGGGATTTTTTCATAATTTACCTGTGAAAGAAAAAGAAAAAAACAACAAGTACAGAGACATTAAAAGTGGAGGAACATGAGTTATGCCTTCCCTTACTTTTAGGCCCTGATTCTTCCCACTTTTGAATAAGCTAATACATGAGAAATCATAAAGATTTTATTGGCATGTTTAATGCTTCAAGCTCAGTCAGTGCATAAATGAGAAATATTATTCTTATAACTCTACCTAGAACAGCATTCAAGTATTTCTGAAGTGACTCAGAAAGTGAGAGGTTACAGATCTGCTGGAATTTGAAAGCTGGCCTCATAAACAGTTTTCTGCCTTTTGAATGTAGAAAATCCACCCATGACTGAGAGCAAGGTGGGTGAGGATCAATCCTTGATCAGATTTATGTTGTTTTGGGGGAGTGGTACAGATATGGTTTGTTTTTTCAAAGAGATACTAAACAGTGATTTCTAAACTAAAAACACATTCCCCTCCCCTGCCCCACCCTAATGTTGTTAGGATCTCTTCCAACTGTCCTTGCAGTGTCTGAGTGCTCAGTCTGGCAAAAAAAATCCATTTACTCTTGGCTAGGGTTTTCAATGGGAGCCTGGTGGCTCAGGGAAAATTGAAGCTCTTATTAAAGTACTTAAATTGTAATCTTTTCTAGGACTTGAAAACATTAAGGCTGACCCATTTCCCATGGAACAGGATGAAGAGTCAGCTTTCTCTTGCACTTCTGCAGTGGCCTCTGGTCATCCCGTGTCTCTTGTCTGCCCAGTACTACAGATAGGATAATCTGGTGATGGGCATCCTTCAAAATCTGATTACAGCTGTACAACAGCATGGGTCAGCTTATCCCACTCAGCTGTCAGTCCACTCCACTCACTCCCCTGCTCCTTCAGCACTTCCCAATCCACATATTCCCAGCTGCTCTGCTGCTATAGCTCTGCTCCTCTGAGCTGTTTCAGCAAGGAGTGACCTTTTCAGGGAAATAAACTGTTCTGCTTTAGGAGATGTACACAACTGCTCTTTGCTAGACCCTGGCCAAAACTAGATATGGGGTATTTCCAGCCATGCTGTCAGCACAGCTGTGGAATAATGGATTATTATAATAATGGAAGAACTCAATGGCAGTGATTTTTATGGCCATATTTTTAATTTTTTTTATTTTATTTAAAATCAGCTGCAGGTCGCCTTTCCCTTGATGCTTCCCTAGCCTGCTTGTCTGTGGTTTTCATATATCTATATACACCTATTTAAGTACAAATATATGTTACATGTTTTCACACACATATCTGTATGTGTATCATATATATATATAATATACATACATACATACATATATATATGCTGCTATTTTTTTTTTCAGTATAACAGTCTGGAAAGTTAGCTACAACAGAATGATCTTTGCTTGATGAAACAAAAAAAAAAAAAAAAAAAAAAAGAGATAGATGGGAATAACCAGCCAGAATGGAAAATCCTTTCAAAAGACAACAATAGTATAAGCCCTCAAATAAAAGGTTGCACTGCCAGGAAAAATTACCTTTGAGCCAACGTAACAATAACAACAACATGAAGAAACCATTAAGAAAAAAAATACAGAGAGAGCAAAAAAAAAGACTCTAAAGACTCAGAAAGAACAAGGGCACAGATGGAACTGACAGGCTCACTGCTGTTCTGTAAACCTCCTGGCTAATAATTCAGATGTAAAACCACTAAAAACTGGGAATGTTTTAGCATGGGTTCCCTCTTTCCACACACTGTCCCAAAAGATGCATGACTCCCTAAATGACCTGAGTATTAAGGCACAGGGAGAGCCTGAGAGCACCCAGAGAACAATTGCTGTCCTCAGGCTGCAGGGAGCCCACAGCAGCAGCACCTCGCAGAGCCCTGGGGAAGAAGGGCAGGCAAAGCTCAAAGCTCCTGCCTGAAGGGACCCATTGCTTAATGGGGGAACATTTTCCTACAAATCCACTGAACTCCCACCCAGCTGGGCACAGGAACATCTGCATTTGAAGTCCCTGTGGGCCCTGAGGAACTGCTCTGGTAGCAGGGCAAAAAATGGCCAAGTTAGCAGAGAAATTAAGAGCTCCTTATACCATGGTGCTCTTCCTTCTGCAGGGTTTGCCAAGCATCCCTGCTGGCACAGTAACCTGGGCAGCATGCTCAGGCCTGCAGCATCCTGTGAGTGCTGGGGCTGTGTTTAAACCTCTCCCTGCACAGACTGTGAGTCTGGCCAAGGGCATGCTGACCTAGCCCTGGTGTATTATTTATTTGTGTGTGTGTGTGTGTGCCCTGCAGCCTCCCCTGAGAGGCCACACAGAGGCTCAAAAGGGGTGCAGAGACACTGAGAGAATCTCCTGGAGGAACTCAAGGGGAAGATGTGCTCCTCAGGAGCAGCTGCTGAAGCCCAGGTCTATCCTCAGGGGCTTCTGAGCTCCAGCAATAACTCCTCCAGAATTTCTGATTTCTTCCATGCTAGAGCAAATACAAGATCCCAAAGAAAATGAGGAATGATGGCTGTCAAAACTGGATGAGAATAAAAGATTGGGTATTCATCTAAAGAGCTGAATCCTTATGTGAAACTCTTCTGAAAAGTTTAAGCCTTTGTCACTGGTCTGAAAAGATCATCTTTTTATTTTCTTTAAAGTTTTGGGGATTCTTACTTCTCACAGGTCTGTGTGTAACACGATGTTCTCTCACCTAAGGGTACCCTGGCATGTGTCTAATGCCTCCAAACATCAACAGCTACTATTGGTTCAGGGAAAAATTCTTGGGGATAAGGGATAAAAATCTTGCAGCTTTCAACCTGAATTATCTGCCTGCTGAACCCAAATGTCCCACTGCTTTCAGCCTTTCAGCCACCTGGTAAGCACAACTTGCCCATGGCAACACCCAGGTCAGCCAGATTAATGATATTTTCTGTTTGCTTTTTTTTTTTCCAGGCTGGTTTAGATTCTCCCCTCCTCTCAGCCATACAAGTGGACACATTTTCCTCCATGCTTTGGTTGGCAAGTGATGTGGAAATCTTACACACCCTCTGCTCCTGAGCAAGCCTCCAGGACAGGCTGTTGTGGCCACTGGTGTTTAACTCTCAGTGGCCAGCACTGTGGAGACACCTGAGGGACAGTAACACTTAACCTGACATAAACTTTGCTCCAGTACAGTGCTTGACATTCTGGACCTCATTAAATACCTGGTAGAGGAAGGCCCAGGAGAAGTTTTTATTGTCCTTAGATTCAGATTTAGGAGGGTTGTCTGGATCAGGGGCTGATCCAGGCTTGTTATCCAAAGTCAGCTTCATGTCACTTAAAATGTGATATTCAAAAAGTCACCTAAAGAAAGAGAGCCTGAGAATACTTAAAAGCAAAAGAAGCAAAATAATGTGAGAAACTACCACTAGCCTAATTCTTACTACCCATTACATTCCATGTTGGATGATTTAATTAATGAACTTGTCTGCTGCTGGTTGCATACAGAAAACGTCATGCATGTCATTATTTATTTGTTCATTGGTGTGGTTTCTTTGTTTTGTTTTTTTCGTTCTGTTTAATTTTCCTCTGTATCCCCAGTCCACAGAAGGCAAAGCACGATGTTCAAAAGGCTGTTTATATTAAAAAACAACAAAGCATCAGACCAAAACCACAGTCCTGTGCTCATCCATGGCTAGCAGTTAATAAGAGATAAACAAGGTCTAATAAAACAAACGCCTGCATCACCGTTTGCCCAAAGCACAAAGTCAGATTTTGGTGGTTCTGGAAAAGCTGAGTTGTTTATTCTTTTAAGCACACCTCTGCAGCAAACATAGTCACCAAGGAAAATCATGTTTTGTAAAGAAGGTTAGCCCACAGGATTCCTGAATCACCCAGGCTAAAGCAAAACTGATTACCAAGCATGAAAAAGGGCAGCTATACATTTCTGTTAAATGCATTTGTATTTACCCTTAAATTAAAACATATTGTCAGGACTGGCTAATTGATGTTTTAATTACAAATAGACAATCTGTTAGAATAAATTAAAAATGAAAAATACAAGGACTAAAATCTCCTGACCAATCTAACCCAGTCAGTCCATTTTACATATTTTTTCAGAGTACATTACATTTTGGGAGTCAAAGTCTGAGAGTTGGCCTACATAAAGTCTGAATACTGATTTAACTAAATCAGTCTAGAGTTTGTATGACAAAAGTGAATCAAATAGATACTGTGCAATTGCCTATTCTGGAATAATTTCCATTAGAAATGGTGTTCTGAAATAAAAGCCTCTTTATTCCACAATCATTTGGATGCTGCTGAAGTGAACCATGCTGGTCACATTCCTCACTGACAAAAAAGCACTTAAAGACTTATTTTGTAATGTGTGAGAGATGTGAATTGAAAGAAGTGGTTTGTTGATGAAAACCCAAGACAGATTACAAATGTCATTGTTTATTTGTTTTTTAACAGCTAATTGTCTATAAAAGTATCAAAATAAATAAAAATATGCTATATTTATTAGAATAGCTATTAAGCTGTGACTACATGGAGCTGATATTAAGATACAAATGTACACGTCTCAGTTTTGAATATTGAACCTAAACATAGAAGATTATGACAAGAGTCAGAGGGATGCACATCCATAAGAGGGAACTGCTTAAACCAACACCACCAAAATAATTAAACCAGTTCTGGAGCTGTTCATGAGAGCAATTCCTGCTGGTTTGGGAAATGTGTGCTCTGCTCTCACTGTGCTGTCTTGCTCGTGCTCCTTCAGCTGATTTGTTCTTCAGCCTTGGATGTCATATCTCAATTTTCCTCTTTCATAAAAATGTGCTTAAGCATAGGAAGTGATCTAAAGTCTCTACAGGGAAAATATTGCAATAGGACATGGTAGCCCATAGCATAAAATCTTTTAGGAACTGCCTGGCTAAATGTTCTGAGTACTGCCATTGTTCCTGTAGTGACACAGGGTGGTGGGAGGGAGCAAGGTGTTTTTTAGCTCTGCTTATCTCCTCATTTCTGTTTCAGTGCTACCTTGAAACGGAACAAAGGTGGCTGTGAGCCAGGAATAAACAAAGCCACGCACAGAGCAGGCAGTGTAGGTCAAGTCATGTCAAAGACCATAGAATAATGAATGCAGAAGAGGAGGAAAAGAATTTAACCTGGTCTAAAAAAACCCTAAAAGATAACACTGGGCATGGATATGTTTGTCTCTGCCATGTGAACCACTGGGGCCCATATTCACACCCCCTCCATCCACAGTTTCCTGTCATTGATGTGCTTACAGAAATGGTTTCTGAATGACACAAGCCACAGAAATCAGAGAGGGAAGGAGAAGAACTTGCCCTGTCCTTACCCATCAGATGATCTTCCCAATGTCAGTTATTTAGGTACTGCTTTTCTGTTACTTCACTCATTTCTTGTGTATAAATGGCAAGGAATAGATTTTTCAGACTGGTACATGCTGAATCCATCACATAAGTGATGCTGTGTAATGCAGAGCCTGTATTTAAAACTGGAAGCCCTAGGCTGCATATGAAGAACAAAATCTTGCATGTAGGCTTTGGAACAAAGGTACATTTTCTTCACCACTGAACCCCAAGGTTTGAACTTTCATATAATGAGATATAAGTAATTTCAGGTACTACACCGACATCCTATGCCAGTTTTTTTCCTGATTGTTTTACATTCACTTTTTTTTCTGTTAAAAAATAATGCAAGAAAAAGAATACCCCAATCTTTTAGTTTGAAAGATCCACACAGACAAAAGAGGCAACTAACTAACTGGTCATTTATGAAAAAAAAAAAAATAACAAAAAAATAAACCCACCAAAAAAACTCCCAAAAACCCAGCAAAAAAAACACAAAGCAAAAAATGTTCTTTCATGCCACTTTGACAGTGCAAGCTAGAAATGCCTAGGGCAGCAGCATGAACTTTTCACTTGCAGCTAAGCAGTCTTTGGGCCAAGGGAAAAACGTGGTATTTAAACTGTCTACTCTGGTACCATATGAATTACAAAAATCTCAATTTCAGGCCTTTAGGAATCTATTTTTCAAAACCCGCTTTCTCCCTCGGGGTCCATATGTACCAGAACAGCAGAGAAAGTAAGATTGTGGCTTTTTAAGCAATGTTGTGTATCTGTTTCAAGCATCATCAATCCCAGGTATTTGATGGCTTTTGCCAAGAATTTTCTGCTTTCCTTTAGAAACAAACATTGAACAACCCAGGCAGGAAGGAACCTCAAAAGATTATCTGGTCCAACCTGTAACAACACTTCTTATTCCCCTTATTCCCATTTACCAGAATCCATTCACCATTTTCCAAGTTGTCAAACGATTGCACAAATCCTACCAAATCCTGAAGCCTTTGTGGCATTTTAAAAGAGATCTTAACAGGTAGTAGAAGTTTTGTAGCAACACAACAATTTACCACGGTGCAAAAGGCAGTGGCAATTCCAACTTTACTGATGGCTGCAAAAACACTGGCCAAAAAAGCTGTCAGGACTCCAGCTCCTGGCCCCATTAACCCAGTTGGCAGCCTGCTAGCTCAGCAGTCAATTGGAGAGCAGCTCCTGGCGAGGTCTGGAGCCTTTTTTGCAGCACAGCAATTGTGCTTCCCAGCTCCCAAACATACTTGGCTTCATAAACAACTGCTGCTCTAAGTGCCTGTAATTTCTCTATCTCAGTTTGGACAGAAATTCACACAAAATGTGAGAGGTTAGAGCCCTACATGCTAAAGTAAAGAGGGTTTCATGTGGAAAAAAAAGTCTTTTGTGCTGTACTGCCCTTGCAAGGAGGTGGCCAAGGGGAAGCTCCTCAGTTTTTCTCCCTGCTCCCTTTTCCACCTGGGACAGACCTGCCTGAAGATGGGAAGGGCTATTGCTCGATTTCCTTCATTGGACTGCTCAAATGAGGCAGACAAAGGTGACAATGCCTTCACCTGACACCTCAGGAGATATTATGTGCTAATTTGCCATTTTCTGATCTGGGACTATGTCTGAACGTAGCTTAAACATAAACCAATAGAGGAATAAAAATTTACTTGGATTTAATTGGACTCAGACAACTGTCCACATAGACTTGATACCAAGATATTTTTTATTTGTTTCTGTTGCAGGGTAGGCCTGATTTAGGCTGAATGAGAACAATGTTTAAACTGAAACTAGAGAGAATATCTACTCTATAATCAAGTGTATATATATATAGTCTATATAGAATATTTAGTCTATATTCCACAGGCTATAAGCTCATACAACACCAACAGGCCATTTTTCTGCACCTCCTCTGTTCTGGAAAATCTTTCCAAAGCTGTGAATAATTGTTCACAGCCTTGTTTTTTTTACAAGCTGTCTATCCCAGAAACAGTGATAGAATTACTCCTCTGGTCATCTTCACAGGTAAGAAGCCAAAGGTCTTTTTGGAAATTACTTCAACCAGAGGCTTGTATTTGCTTGTTAGGTAAATGCACTAAAAGCCCACCCTGTGACATTCATGTTTGCCTGAGTAATGTGGTTTGAAAGCAATATTTTTGCTTTTAAAACGTGCATTTTGCAGTGGAGAGAAGGTCCAGAACTCAATTTTCAAGTCCTTTTCATTCTGATGATGCCTTTACTATTTTAATGGTGATGGCCCGAGGCTTCTAGACCTGGCAAACACCAACAGCTTTTAATCTTTGTAAAAATAAACTGAGATCGTTCACTGAATTTTCCATTGTTTATCAGCCCCAGTAAATATTTGTGGGTGTCCTTATTCATTAGCCATTTCGGATTTGCAAAGGACTCTTTCCAAAATAAAAGAGAGGGGGAAAAAAATCAGGGGAAATATTTCAAATGCCAGCAGCAGCAGCAAGTGTAGTGAGTGCCAGGGCAGCTGAGCCCTCTCTGTGGTGGGTCTGCTGCATCCTCCTGTTGCAGTCACACTGTCTGTGCACCCTGGGCAGCACTGCCAGTTCAAACACAGCCTTCACCCTGCAGCTCTGCCTGCACCTGGTTGACTGAGGTTTCCTGCTGGAGCAGTTTAAAGCAGCCAGGGAAGAGGGGTCCAGTCCCAGCTGCAGTAGGTGTTGTTGAAAGGAAGACTCAGAGACATTTTTTTCTTGGTCGTGATCTTCTCATCGTGTAAAGAAGAGTTGAGGGCTTTCAGAAAACCTGGAGTTTTCTGAGTGTTCCAGTCTCTGGGAGAAATTTGAAAGCACTGACATGGCTTTACTGAAAATGCATCCAAGGAGTTCTCCAAGTCTGGGCTCATTTCTGGTTTAGGTACAAGGGTTATGTTGTAGGTGGAGAGTAGAAAAAGTATTACTCAAAACTTTGATGTTCATTTTGGGTCAAAACTCCTAATGAACCTGAATATTGTTTTTTTTCTGGGAAGCATCATCTCGGTGCATTCTTTTTGGTATTTTATTTGCTTTCATCTCTACTGGCTAAAGCAGATTTCTCAAAACTTAAATTTCATGAAGGGCCCATCCCTCCCTCTGCAGTCCATGAGTTGGCCAGAAAAGACCAAGGTTGTTGAGCCACAACATCTATGTGGCAAAAGCTCCAAATATAATATTGTAGGTTGTTTTGGGGTTGTTTTTATTAGAAAGTTCATTTTTCCATTAAAACCAGATTCTTCTGCTTCTTCTGCTCCAGGTCACCTTTTTTCTTTATTCCCATTTTAATTCAAACAAGACATTTTCAGATTGCAAAACCCATGATACTTAATCTTATTGTTTTCTGGCAAACACAGCTGAACTTTGGGTAAATATTTTCCCATTTCCTTTTGTCGGTAAAAATTTATGTAACATTTCTCTTAATTTTTTATTTTTGTTTTTAGTTCTGCATTCCTACTTATAAAATGGTACCAGTGGAGGATCTCACAGGGATTTATTAAGCTGAGTTAATTATTCCAGTTATCTTACATCTTGGGTAGTTAAATTATTATTACTAAAATTTCTTTTAATTCATTTTGATAAAAATTAATCTCACTTATGAAAAGACAACTGCTAACCAAAACAGCACGAGTTAGAAAGGCATTTCAAGGTGCATGAATAGAAAATGTTATTATTGTTCTTTTCTTTTTTTTCTTCTGCCTCTTAATGAAATCCACAAGTTGTGCTGTCCAGCACTGTCCACACCATAAATATGAACACAGCACTCTTATCAGCTGCTTGGTGTTCAAGTGGTTCAGGTTTGTGCAAAAGATTGAAAGGTTTTATATCCTTCCTTCTAATATTATTCAAGTTGGATTCAGCAATTTTTCCCTGGTGGATGTGCTCTTGTCAGCTGTTTTTTTAATAAATAAAAACAAAAAGCAGGATATCCATTTATGGGGGGAAAAAATATACTCAAAGAATATTGTAAGTGTCAACCCCAATGCACTTAGAATTAATTACTGTCATATCTTGACTGTGAGACCAAAATGTGTCCTTCTGTGCATACAAGCAGTTACACAACAACATCTGTGTTGCTCCTTGGAAATCCAGTATTATCTACTGCACAAACATAGGGAAGAGGGCTTTTTTAAAAATATATATGCAAATTGTATTTTTAATATAATGTCTAACTATTTACATTTTAAGGTAGGGCTGTGGTACTCAGGGGCAATTTTGGGGACTCCCAGAAAAGTCCTGTTCAGCAAGGCTATAATAATATCATTGTTTGAGGATGTCAGGGTAAGGGGTCACATATCAACCCCAAGCACATTATTTCCTGTTTTTTGTGATCTGCCCACGATACCAATGTTCAGCATTTTTGCATGATTTTGGGGAAGGTGAGAAGGAGCAAGGAATTTTGGCAGACAGAATTCTGGCAATAGGTGTGCAAGTTCAAATTCAGAAGGGTAAAAATGAGAAACCCTGAGTCCCACAGCGGGTCAGAATGGAAATAAAACACATGCATCTTAGTCATGCTGTCCCTTTTCTATTTATGAAACAAATCTAAATCCCACCTTTAACTCTCTTTACCTGGGAATATAAATTATTGTCACAGCTTAGGTTAGCTTAAGGTAGTTTGGTTGCTCATAATGAAAAGAGTCCTTTTATAGCAGGCTGGGTAAGACAACTTTTGTTCATTATGTTCTCCTCCAACCTGTGTCCCAAGGTGACAATATTTATAATAGAACAGTTGTCATTCTGAGTGTTTCACTGCTTCCCCTGAGCCAGCTGTCAGTGCAAACAGCCAAAATCATGCATCAGAAGCTGCTGCTGCCTGGGACCCCAGGCTGCCAGCACGTGGTTCTGGTTTGGGAAGAGTGAGAGGAGCACTGTTCCCACAATGGCTCCAAACAAAAAACATCTACTTGGAACTGAAGGGTGCAGTGAGAGGTGATGTGCTCAGGAATTCACTTCCCACTTTCAGGCCAAGACTGGCACAAAAAGGGGCATTCATTTGCCACTCTGTCCCTGCCAAGAGAGGAGAGAGGTCACCTCTGTGAGCCTGACCAGGTGAAAGCACAACTGGGAGAGGCAGCACGTGCAGCAGTGTGCCATGGCACCCTGACTGAAACCAAAGTTTATTTAAAGGCTGAGGAAGCATCAGAAAAGTCAAATGCTTTCCAGTCTGCTGCCACATGCAACAGCATTAAAATTCATATATATTCATGTATACTCATCTAATTGCCTTACCCACAGCCATGAAAGCATTTACAACTGTTCCTGTTGTCTAAACATGATGAAAAAAATTGTGACAAATTTTTCCATTCCAGTACAATTGATTGTTTTTATTGGACTGTACTAGTTCTACATAGAAAAACTCAATTCTGAAGCCTGCTCAGCCCTACAGTTTAGTATAAAAGTAAATTCTATCATATTGCCCTCCTACAGAGGAACACAAAAATTATATGTACTTAATAATTATCCAGAAGAAAAAAAAAATTACCAGGTCCGAGTTAGCAGAATTTATTAGCTAAATAATAAATTTATTAGCTAAATAAATAATTTTGGCTTCCTCCTAGGCTAAAGAACTAAGAAAGCAGAAATGGTATGACAAAGAGAGGAGGCAGAGAAATTTATATAATAGGTAACTTACATTTATAGGAAAAAACCGAAATATCAATGGCTACAGAGACTCAAGGAAGTTTGGCTAAATAAGAGGAAATGTGGATAAGGAAATCACGGGAATTAGGTAAATAGAAGTGAGCCATATTATTTTTCAGAAGAGACAGTTTCACTGCTTTAAAAAAAAAAGAGAGAAATGCAAATAAGTCTAACTTTCATTAGGAAAAGTTGTGTTCCTGAGTAGATGTCTCCTGCACTGAAATCAAGTTCAGCTCTAAGGAATTACTTAGTAAAAACAGAATCTGCCTTAAAGGGGAATATGTTTTTCCTTTTTTACTTCTCAGTGAAAATTCCCCTATCTGTCCCAAGGAAGGATAAGAGACTTTGAACAATTCCTTTTTATTTTTTTCTGCAAATGAAAATCGTTTTCCATGGCACTTTTTGGTTTTATTTGGATACTTTTGAATTATTTGAATATCCTGAAAAAAGAAGGTCTTCAGCTGGAATGGAGATCAGAGTTCAAAATGGCTATTTTTGTTATTTTTGTTATCAATATTGTTGATTACCCTGATTAATCCCTTTTGGCACTAGTATAGATTATTTCCCAGGACCATGGCTTGGGATGGGGAGTCAGAAATAAATCATATATTCTCTATGACAGTAACAGGAAACCTGTTTTTCTTCTGTGGGGTTCCTGAAAGAGGGGACAAAAATAATTGCCAAAAATTTCCTGACCTTTCTGAGTCAGGCTGCAGATTGAAGGACAGTTAACCTAGTTAACTGTCTAGTTAACCACCCAGAGCCAAACTCTCAAACTCGAGCCTTTGAGAGGTTTGTGGGGAGTTAGGGACAGGCAAGGGGCATAAGGCAGGTGCAAATTAAAGCAGATTTCTGTCTGTGCTCTGTTTGAATTAGCTAAAACAAACTTCTAAATACCAGAGAACAGCTGTGCAAAATGAAAAAAAAAAAAAAAGAAATTTATTTTAAATATGAGAAAGTTCAGAATTTCACCCTTTAGGTGGATTCAATTGAGAATTTCTTTTTCATGCAGTGAATTTTGCTGTCTGGCAATATTATACATTACAACACACATGCTAGTTGAGCATGCTTTTATTATTGATTTGTTATTATTGGTCTCAATGCAATGTAGAGTGTTTGGGGGTTTTTTTGGTTGTGTTTCTGGCACCCCATGGGACAGTTTAAATGCACTTTGATGGTACACAGGGATGGGCACAGAAGGTGACTTTGGACAGGTAAGCAAGCATTAAGAGGAGAAATGATTATCAGATTGATCAGGTCACCTGACTGATTGCCAGAATGATAAAACCCAACCCTGCACTGAGATTCCAGGGGGGGTAAAGTGGGCTGGGCTGGGAGTGGCAGCAGGGATTTCTGCAGGATGCCCAAGGCAGGGAGAGGCCACTGCTGGCTCATGGCAGGGTGCCTGATCTCCTCCTGCCACTTTTGGGAGACTCCCAGGGAAAGAGGACTCGGGAATCTCTCTCCCTCCAGTGTCTGCGTGGCTGCAGCATGAAATACAAGCAGGGGGGTTTGGCTGCATCTTCAAAATGTGAAGCAGAACGAGTTGAGAAGTTTGTGTTCCTGCTAGAAAAGGGACTTTTGTCCAACAGTTATCATGAGAAATTGCCTAGTTATATTTTTTGAGGTTTTCAGCAAAAAGACAAAATACCAAATAAGTCACAAGGACTTCAAAAGTGAAAGTTATTTTGGTTTGATGGGGTTGTTTTTTTTTTAATTTACTTACCCAGTAAAATGCTTGAGGGTTTTTTCTCCATCTTTTTCTTTATTTATTCTTCGAGCGTGATTCCCTCTTCCTTGTGTTCCAACAGTTAAAACAGCAAAAGGAAAAATAATTCTTTCCAGTCAGAAACAATTTTTACATCACCTCCACTTCCAAAGACCTTCAGGTTAGAAAATAACACCCCATTTTATTATTTGTAACATTTAGAGCTGAGAAAAAACCAACTCCCCAAGAAAGCAATGCTGTGACTAGAACAAGAGGAGACAGTTTGTCTGCCTCTTCCTGACATGAAGAAAGCCTATATATAGATATATATATATTATTTTTTATATATATATTTTA